>CAHIKZ030001192.1:52500-160000 GCA_903632075.3 Acanthosepion pharaonis
TAGCTTCATCTACCACAAGGAAAGTTAGCTCTCTGTGTCATGCCAAAAAGTTTTACTTGAGTCCAGCCTTCAAATCTATAAATCAACCATCCGTCCATGAATCGAATATTGCTGTCATATATGGTCTGGTGCTCCTGCTGTATGTCTAGAGGTCCTTGACAAAATCCAGAGACAAATATGCAAGATTATAGGTCCTGATCAGGCATCTAGCCTACAATAACTATCCCACAGATGTGCAGTGGCCTCCCGCTCTCTCTTTTACAAATATTTTCACGGCAACTGTTCCAACAAGCTACTTTCACTGGTTCTCGGACTACATGATTTTAAACAATCTACCAGGCTGGCATCTTGGTCCCACCATTTGACTGTCAAAATGGTTAAATGTAACTGTCTCTTCTCAAACAGCTTCTTCTCCCACACTTCCCATCTGTGGAACTCCCTTCCTTTTTGCTTGCTTCTCTTATGACTATAATCCTCAAATATTCAAGTGTAATGTCAATCAATATTTGACACCCTGAGCTTTTTCCCTGTCTGAGACATTGTTATCATGTTACTATGAAAAGAACGATGAGTGTTATGCGTTGGAACATAAGAACGCTTCTGGATACAGATGTACCAAAGAGAAGAACTGCCGCAATGTTAAACATCAAGATTCATGGCAGTCAAATGCCAGAAAATATATCTAATGTAGTGACTGGTCATCTTGCTGCCAGGTGTAGTTTATCATCATACCCTGGACAATGTGTCATTATGCCTTATACTAAGTTTAAGTGAGTTGCCCTGGATAGAGATAACTGGAGATAATTGTGTCATAGTGGTATAACAGTGGTGTCAACAAATATTCCTGTTGTTATTGTCCCGAGATCCTTGTTGGTGCACATATATAGCAGGACTGAAATGTCACATATGACACAAACATAAAAACTGAATGAGGCTGTCAGATTCTCAAACAGTGAAATCAACTGGAGTTCCCATCATTGTGTGTGTATATAACGTATAGGATTGGTGTATACGGAATAAATTCCAATAACCAAAATTACTATTTTTAAAAGAATGCTCAAAACAGAGTAGAGCAAATATAATTTATTAAAAAATTATAACATAAATATGTTATAAAATCACTAAAAAAATAGCCATTTTGTTTCAACCCTTTATTCTACATTCAACACCATCACTTGATAAGACGCCAGAAGTGTTGAAACAAAATGGCTATTTTTGTAGTGATTTTATAACATATTTATGTTATAATTTTTTAATAAACTATATATTCAAATGTTATTATATTGGATATAATATATGACTGACATTATTTACATTAGTCAGATTGTTATCCTTATATTCATTGAAAAATATTCATGTTTCGGCTCTGGCCTCCTTCAGGTGAATGGAACTTCAAACCAAACCCTTTATTTCATCCACTGGGGTAGATAGTTCTAGTTCCATGTGCCATGCCTCTTCTAGGTGTCTCAGTTATTTCCCTTTAATTCAACTCTCCAAGTTTTTTGGTTCATCACTGCTGTAGCCTGGTATTGAACTCACAACCAGTCTAGTTATGAGATCTAAGTTGTGAGTTCAATACCATGCTACAGCAGTGATGAACCAAAAAACTTGAAGAATTCAATTAAAAGGAAATAACTGAAGCATCTGGAAGAGGTATGGAACTAGAACAATCTATCTGGTGGCTGAAATAAAGGGTTTGGTTTGAAATTCCAATCACCTGAAGGAGGTAGGAGTGAATATGGCAATGAAGATGAGGATAACAGTCCAAATAATGTAAGTAATCATAATACCTCATCTCAGATATAGACAGATGAGATTCTTTCCAATATCTATTTATTAAACAGTGTGAATTATGAGGGGATGCCTGATCAAAGTTTCTTTAGTAATATTTCTCAAATGCAAAAGACTAATAGATATAATACACTCTGTTTAAGAAATAAAAATGTGGTATCTATTTCAAACATGAAGTACCCCACTATAATAACGTTTGAAGTAATAAAATTTTCAAAATAAAATACATTAATTTTTTAGAAGTGTGTATATATATATAGTATATATATATATATATATATATATGTGTGTATTTTCTGGGTATGACGATATACAACATCTGGTAGCTATCTTTTGAGGAGTGAAGAACCACCTTGTAGTGTGCTGCTCAGGTTTGTTTTAAAATTGTTAATAAGGTTGTTAGTGGGGCTGCGTTTTTAGTGAGAGCACATACATTTAAATTTGCAAAGAACACAAGGAAAGAAGAACAAGAGATCAAATTGCATTCAACAATAAAATATATATTGAAAATCAACGAGTGCAACAATTGTGCTTATGTGTTAATATTTAGGGAGAGAAAAGTAGCTTCCTTGTATCTGATATCTGAGGCAAGATAGAAATAATGTACTTAAGAACTTTCTTGTTGAAATGTTCAGAGTTTAGTGAATAAGATTTGAATTCAAGAATGAAAAGTTTGTACAAAAAGGATAATAGAATTTGGTTTGTGACTTGGCTTGTGACAGACAGTTAACAGTGTAGTGTAATGGTAGTTCTGTTTCTGTGTGTGCGTGAGTAGAAGAATGTAGATATGCGTGCGTTGCTGAGTTCTGTTGATTTATTGTTCTAACTTATTTCTGGAGTACGAACTGTTTAAATGCTTTTTGGGTAGGCTCCAGAGAGAAGCAGGAAAAATATTGAAAGGAATATCTAAAATACATGATTGGATAAAAATTGACCAATCACTGATTTTTTACAAAACCAAGTTAGGCAACGTCATGGCAGAAAATTTTGTGTGGATACTGCGATAGGTAAATTGTCCTGTAGTAAACAGTTTCTATCCAATTATAAATGAGTATTTTGTGGGCATGGTAAATCGGAGTAGTCACTACAACCTCATAATTCCTGTTGTTCCCAGGTCTACCCTAATTCATTGTGGTAGCACCTGTTTAGGCCCCAGCTATGGGAAAATAGTGAACTCAACAGATGGTGATCATTCATCGACACCTTAACACCACTAATAGGAACCATTTTGTCAGAGTGTCAGATATATCAGATAGCCGAGAGAAAAGAACCTCTCTGGTTACAATGGAGATGCAACATTACACATATGAAGATTCATAGAAGTCAAATACCAGAAATGTTGAGACGAGTCATGGCTGCCGAGTCTGTGGAAAACAATACAAATCCTAAAGCCAGGCTTGAAAGGTATGTCTGTGCATGGCACTGGTGAATCTCTGTGGGAGGGTGTTGTGTGAAATTAATAACAACAGCTCTCATTAGAGAAAGAAAAACTGTGCCTGCATCCATTTTTTACATCAGGGAAACCACTTCATAGGCCAAAGTGTGCCTCTATCAGTTCAGCCACAAAACCAAAATAAGGTAGGATGCACGATCGATTCATGTTGGAGGTAAAATTTTTCTTTTGTCTAACTTCTCAATTTAGGCTGGTTGCTATTAATTTACTCAGTGGTGCGTATGTCTGGCCATAGCCTTAAATGGTATGACTATTACAATGAATCACAACAGTATTACAGACACAGGCAATAAGGCTAGAGTGAAAGAATCTGGCTTGGTATGTGTCCTAAGTCTTCGAAGCCTAGGTCCGTTCGTTATCATGTTATTGTGAAAATAGTGTTATGTGTTGGAACATAAGAACACTTCTGGATATAGATGTATCAGATAATCAAGAGAGAACTGCTGTCATTGCAATGGAGCTGCAACATTATGTATATGAGGATTCATGGCAATCAAATACCAGAAAACATAGATATTAGAATAGAATAAAAAGGCAATGTTGACTTTTTTTTTTTTTTATAGCTTTAATAATGCACTGACCATTTTTTGTATCACATGTCAATAATTGTAAATAAAATGATGCACTAGAATAGTAATCGTTTTAAGTTCTCTAAATATTAGTGGGGGGGGATATCATTTTGTCTATATCTGTCTATATTTCTGAGATGAGGTATCATGTACATTATTTACATTGTTTGGACTATTGTCCTCATCTTTGTCGCCATATTTATTACATGGCACAGTGGATAAAGGTGTTGGTTGGATCCAGTGACAGGACCCAAAAGAGTGTGAGTTCAATACCCGGTTGGGGCAGTAGAAAACTTTCAGAGGGAAAATTAACAGGTGATAACTGATAACTGACATCCATTAAACATGGCATGTGGAACTGGAACGGCCTGCCTCAGTGAGCGAAATAAAGGGTTCAGTTTGACATTCCAACCACCTGAAGAAGGCCGGAGTGTACAACGGACGAAACGTTGTGATAAATATGGCGACAATAGTCCAAACGATGTAAATAATATCATTTAGTCATTATCATGTCATATCCAGTCTAATTCAAAATTAGAAATTGCTATGACAATACTGCAGGGAAATCATCTGAGAAACCACATTTACATGGTGTACAATGGCTTAGATATTGTCACTGTAGAAACCAACATAAAGATACAAATTCCAATCAGTCAGCGTTTTATAATTACCTTCTGAGAAATTAAATCCTACCTATGATACCTGAACAGCTAACTGAGATATTCGCTGTCAACAGACAAAAGAAGAGAGATGGTATCCAAGAAAATATTGATGGTTCGTCATCAGGGATTTTTATTAGTGAATCACAGTCACCTCTAGAAGATTCAGATGACATGTCCATTGTTGACAACAGTAGAACTTTTCTATCTGTAACCACATCTTCATATCAACTGTCAGGCTTTCCATGTTGTCATACCTTTGGGTAGTACCAGAGAATTTGTCCAATTATATTGAACTTGTATTAAAGTATTAGCTGCTAATAAAGAAAGACAAATGCCAGCAAGTCTTCAAAGGCAGCAGCAGCTGTAACAAAGGCAAAAAAGCTTCAGCAGGCAGTTTAAGCCTAGTGGATGAAACTATTGGTTCATGAATTTGGTAACATAGTACGTTCAATCCCTGGGTAAATAGAGCAAGCAATAACCAAGTAGTATTAAAATAAGAAGTAGATGAGATATCCTTAGAGATGGAAAGTGGAACAAGAACAGTCTATCCCCATAGATTAAATAAAGTGTTCAGTTCAGAATTCCCTGTAGGTTACTCAGATCGATATACATCTGATGAAGACCGCAGAGCACAACAGTTGAAATGTTGAGATAACAGTAATGAAGACAATAATCAGAATGTAAGTAGTGTAAATAATTGTATTTTTTTTTTTTTTTTTGATACTAAGAATTGTAAGTGATACTTTGAGAAATCATATTTACATGGGGTAAAATGGCTTAGACATTTTAACTGTAGCAACCAACATAAAGATACCAATTCAGATCAACAAGCGTTTTATGATTACCTTAGTGAGTTATGAGAAATTAAAGACACTTTCAAGCAGAATGTTTCTGTCTGAATTTTGGGAATGAGTTGAACATCTGTCATACAGATAGAAAAAGTAAGCTGTAATAAAATTTAAATCTAGAAAAATATTATGTAAACAGCATTTCCAGCAAGACATCTATTTTCTAAAGTTTCTTTTTGTTATTTTCTCCTCTTAGATGTCACTACAGAGAGCAGACCATGAGAGAAACATTTCAATTATTTTGTAATGTTTCTATTAATTAAAAAAAAAACGATTAAAATTACTTTTTTTTTTTTTCACTTTGAAGAAACTGTAACAAAATGAAAATCTAATTAAATAAACTATTTTCACTTATTTAGATAATTCTATAATTTATTTTTGTTTCTGCTCGACTGGAATGTCAGATGATAAGAATGGTTATTATGAACACTGCAGGGAATAAGATTATACCAGCCAGAGCTAAAATTATGGAATTCTATGAAAATTTGAATTTTTTTTTTTTAAAAAAAAAAGTTATTTTTAGAAGACAAAATTTCATTTATGATATTTCTTATTAATGTCCAACTGAAAATTTTACAAGGGAGATATATATTTCTTTTGCCAAACACAATGAATTCAAAAATTAATTATCAGCAGAAACATTTCATATATATAGCAAATATGCTTTTAAAAGTTATGCAAATTAAATGATGGGTTAATTTCAAAATTAATAATATTGTCAGACATTTCATATATATATGAAAAGTGTATATAAATATAAATAAATATATATATGTATAATTATTTATATATTATATCGTGGTACTTATTAGAAAGCACTCAATATCAGAGATAGAGCTAACATATTTGGTTGGATAGATGTGAGTTTGTCACAAACTCACATCTATCAACAAAATCTATATATATATATATATATATATATATATATAAATATGATTTTTAAAAGTTGTATTAATTTCAAAAGTAATAATGTTGTCCAATATTTCATATATATATATATATATATATATATATATATATATATATATAAAATATGATTTTTAAAAGTTATGCAAATTGAATGCTTGGTTAATTTCAAAATTAATATTTTCTTGTCAAGCATTTCATATATATAACAAATATGCTTTTAAAAAGTTATGTAAATAATGTCAATATATATATCCAATATAATAACATTTGAAAATATATATACATACATACATATATATATATATATATATATATATATATATATATATATATATATATATATATATATATATATATATACATATATATATATATATATATATATATATATATATATATATATATATATATATATACATATATATATATATATATATATATATATATATATATATATATATATATATATATATATATATATATATATATATATATATATATATATATATATATATATATATATATATATATATATATATATATATATATATATATATATATATATATATATATATATATATATATATATATATATATATATATATATATATATATATGCACATATATATATATATATATATATATATATATATATATACATATATATATATATATATATATATATATATATATATATATATATATATATATATATATATACGCACATATATATATATATATATATATATATATATAATATCAGCTTGAGCCTGAGTGAGTCATTCCTCCATGTAGTACCTTTCCTTCAGGAGGGGACTTGAGTCATTTCCTGGCACCTTAAGCATCTCCAAAAGATGAAATGGTAAGGGGGTTGAGCAATTTTTCTGAAAATCTACATAAAAATGACTGTGTTAAATTAGTACTATGTGGATATATGAATAAACTCCTCATGATGTTTTAATGATACAAGCTGTATTGCTTTTTTTTTTTTATATACTAATGTTGACTTAATAGAAGGCCTAAAAGCCACTGAAGATAGAGGTTTACTGGGTAGTGTTGTATGAGCATAAGAAGGGGCAAGAAGTAAAGTTTATGGTGCTATGCCAGAAAGATAGAGGTTAACCTTAGAGTTGAAGTTATTGTGAAAACATCCTGTTGGGAATTTGTTCCACAAAGCAGAAGTTCTCTGGGAAGAAGCTGTCTAATTGGAACATACTTCTTAATACAGATCTGCAAAGGGAATTAGGATAATTCACTTTTGTGTACATAGCATGGAAGGTCCTGGTTGTAAAGGTCAGAGGTGGTAGGACCAAGAAATGTAGCTTATCAGAACACATGCCATAGAAATAGCAGTGGAGCTGCATTTTGCTGATGTATGGTTGGAATATGCAGACAAAATTTTGCTTTATGCAATTTTACAATAGTTTCAGAATTATCATTATTTTGATTCAGACAAATGATGACTTGTGTCCGAGTTTAAATAAGAATATTTTTAACAACTCTAGAATGAAACTATAATTTTATAAGTCTATATTTCTGAGATGAGGTATTATGATTATTTGCATTATTTACATTATTCAGACTGTTGTTCTAATCTTCATTGCTGTATTCACAATGTTTCGGTCTCTATATCTCTGAGATGAGGTATTATGATTACTTGCATTATTTAGACTGTTGTTCATCTTCATTGCCATATTCACAACATTTCAGCCTCTATATCTCTGAGATGAGGTATTATGATTATTTGCATTATTTGAACTGTTATCCTCATTGTCATTGCTGTATTCACAATGTTTTGGCTGTTGTATGCTCTGGCCTTCTTCAGGTGATTGGTTAAAGACATTCGTTAGATCCATTGTTTAGACCTAAAGATTTGTGTGTTCAATACCAGGTCACAGCTGTGGTGAACCAAACTTGGAGAGTTGAGTTAAAGGGAAATAACTGAGACATGGCATGTGGAACTAGAACAGTCTAACTCGTGGATGAAGTAAAGGGTTCGGTTCAAAATTCCAATCACCTGAAGAAGGCTGAAATGTTGTGGATATAGCAATGAAGATGAGAATAACAGTCCGAATAATGTAAATAATACAAATATCTTTTAATCATACTTATTATAAAACCCAGGTTGTGTGTGTGTGTGTGTGTGTGTGTGTGTGTCTGTACGTTTATATATTGGATTGGATTTCCTACATTTTTCAACCGATTTCAACAAAACTTCACAGAACTACGTAAAATTACCTTGTGGTGGTTCTGACAGTGCCAAAAATCAGAAAAGCACAATTGTTTTTGCACAAAATCAATTTGAAATCACAATTAAGAGACTTTGGGAAGAATGAAAGGGGGACAACTTATATTGAGCTATACTTATTATAAAACCCAGGTTGTTTGTGTGTGTTCATTTATATATGGAATCAGATTTCTTACATTTTTCAACTGATTTCAACAAAATTTCACTTTTTTTTTTGGCAGGTAGTGTTTCTTATTGTCTTGCACACTTTTTCTTTATTTTTACATTCAGAATACTTTAAAAATTCCATTTACAAGACAATTGTTTATGATAAAATTCTATTCAATCGGTAGACTCATAACAATTGAAAACAATGTTTTTGTTTGAAAAAAAATGAAACAAAAAAAGAAAAACTAATTAAGACATGCGTGTCCGTCAGCCTTAAACAATAATCTTTGTCAATTTAATTTTTCAGTCTTTATGATGGTGGATACTTGATCTATCTCTTACTGTTATATCCCCGGGCAATGCTGGGCTCTACTGCTAGTCATCATATACAATCATATTTGCCTTCCAACAGCATAGCTCCAGGAGAGTAAGTTATTACACTATCTTGAGCTCATATTTTCCACTGAAATGAGTTGTAATTGATTATATTGAATCAATTAGTAAGTCTGCTGCTATAAATGTTGACTCACTGTTATCATGTTGGACAATTTTTCTCACTCAAATCTGTCTTGCAAATTTATAATTTCCCATTCAACTCTTCATTGCATACCACTACCATATTTGATCTGGTGCTCCAAGTATATATCGCAAGAATCTTGATAAAATCCAAAAAAAGCATCTGTAATGTTATTGGTTCTGGTGTCTTGGTTTCAATCACTTTCCTATCACCATGAGGTGACTTTTTTCTGTTATTTCTGCAAATGTTTTCATGTCGATTGTTCTAATGAGCTTTCCACTTTGGTACCTCAACATTATGGATTTAAGCATAGTACTAGAATGGCAACTAGGCCTCATCATTTTACTGTTAAAATAACTAAAGGTAACTATGAACTATGCTTTTTTACATTTCAGATAACTAATACTAATCATCCCAAGGAGGGAACTCTTCATTCTTGACTAACAAATATTTTTGAATTACCCATTCTCACCTGCTAATTAAAAATAAGACCTCACTTTTGCAAAAGACTTCTAACAATTTGTTCAAGGTGGAAAATACTCCTGGAACCTATGTAAGATAATTTCAGAGCTTAAACAATAACTATCAGTTCCATTCTAATAATTTCTTTTCTTGTCACTACTTGTTCTTTTGGTTTCTTGCTTTCCCAACACCTATTAACTTGAAAAATTTAAATATAACATCCATCATCATCTTCTACCATCTTGATCCCATTGTTTTATTCTCTTTTCTAATCTCTAATATTCTCTTTCACTCTCAGTGTTTAATTGTGTCTTAGTGACATTGTTGTCTTGCTTGGAGCGAAATGATATAAAAAAGAGATTTGATGTTATCTTGAGAAATTGTAAAATATCTAAATGATCAAAATATCATTTTATAAGGTTGTTGTGATCATGACATTGGAATGTTGATAGTTCTTTTGTTTCTTGCATGTTCAGCTGGTTCCTCACAATGAAACTCAATGAGGTAATCTGTACTGTAGTCAGATGTCCAATCTCTTTCTAATGGCTTCATTTGGTCCAGTTAGTTTGTGATTATTTTTTCCTTTTATTCCAGGGTTAGATTGCATTGTCACAGTAATGTCTAATAAGACCACGAGACTAAACCTTTCCTACATAAAATTATTGCTTATTCACTTCTGGATGCGATCAAATTTTTTAATCTTCTCACAAAGTGCGTAATCTTCCCCTTTGTGGGTCAGGCATTTATATAAATTCCTGCCATCCAATTTTCTTCTGTGTATGTCCTAAATTCACTTGGGTTGACTTCCTGTTTTTCATTGTTCACTTGGTGACCCTTAGCTCACCTTCTAGGTCAATGGTGAAGCTAAATCTTTTCATGTTCTCAAGTTCAAAGCTTATTTTGATATCTCTTAGTGGGAACATAGTATATATTGGGGGCCACCACGGATCAACTCCTCTTAGAGCAAAGTTTCCTGAATTATATTAAATTCAATTCAGACAATCTGGTGTGAATCACATGTTTAAGTATGCATGGTGGGTGGGGGCTTTACATATTGCAATCACCACAATCTTTGTGCCAATCTTTTCTTGTAAAAACAAGTGACAAAAAATAAATCTAGTGAAAAATTAAAATTCTATCTTTAAAAAAAATTAATTATAAAATTACAAAATTTAAAAAGCAATTGAGGAAATCTTTTTGGATTGTTGATACCAGAGGTTAGGGTTCAAGCCCAGGTAAAAGCTTGGATGTTGAGTCTTGATTTTTCAAAACAAACATGCAGGATCTTCCCATTTAGAAAAGTTGTAATACACAATTTTCCTACATACAATTTTCTCCTTAAGCCTTTTCTACAAAATTTTCACCCAGTAAAAGTCCAAACAGCCACTCTAGGTCGAGTGTTATTAAATGCTGTTGTTGTATGGACATAGGAGGTGGAAATACAGATGATGAGGATAGGTAGGCTAGGTAAGAGTTGACCCTAGATTTGAAGAGGTAAAGTTTGTAGTGGTTAGAGAAGCATCTTTTTTTTTTATATTGAGTTTTTCTTTTTTCTTTCACAAAGAGACATGAAGTGACAGAGATTTGGTACTGCCAATGAATGCCCTCAGAAACAAAGAACAATACTGGACTGCTATATAATATCTGATCTCCTATGTGGCAGTTAATGCTGGACAGTTTCCTCAGAGATAAATAAACTTTGACAGTAGTATTTGCTTGGTCAGCAAATGCCAAATGTTTCCTCTATTATCATTGTATGTAATTTTAACCATAGAATTTCAACCTAAATTATACTATTTTTAATTATACTATAACTAATATAATATATATAATAATAATATAACTAAATTATACTCTTTTTTTTTTTTTTAATATGCTTGTGTGAAGTTTTTGTACCATTTTCATGGAATCAGTGGAAACATACATTTTTAAGTGCTGGTTTTCAAGGTAGCAAGAAGATTGGTGCAATACATTCTTTTTGCCCTCGTCATCCTCTTTTGTTGAACAAAGTGAAATAAACAGAGATTCGGTGTCTGGCAGCTGCACCACTAGCTTTTACTAGTAGTCCTATTCATCTTTTAATGACTTTTAATTAAACTATTTTAGTTAACTATTTTCAAAATTTTTACCAAAATAAGACAATTTAGAAAATAATCATTTCTGATAATTTGTTTTTTTGTTTTAAATTATACCAAATTTTGCCTCTTCTTGATAAAACAATTTAAAATTCACCCACCTTTGATGACTGCTATACTTCTGTGACTTTATCCTGCAGAGTCAACATAAGCATTTTCCATTCCTGTAGAATTTTTCTTCCTATCTATTGTAAAAACATATATTTATTCCTTGAAATAATGCTGCAGACATTGGAGATTTTCATTTTGTTCTCTTCACCGATGCAGAATTCATGCCAGTCATCATTAGCCACCAAATCTACCAACTTGAGAAGAATGAATACTGGTGTCTTCCTGAATAAGTTGACCCTTGATTTTTAGAGAAAAACCATTAATTTATGATATACTTTGTGTAGAGGTCACCCCTAATGGAACAAGATGTTACAGTTACAATGACACTCATATTTTAGGGAATATAAAACACATTTCAAGACAAGCAAGTTGAAAAACCTATGATTTGGTTAACAACAAAGGCATAATAGTAAATTTTTCATATCCCATCACTTTACGAGAAAGTTTCATCAAAATCATTTCTTTCCCAATATTTATTCAAATTAGCAGATCAATGTGAGGTAACTGATGTTCTTTTTTTTTTAAATTTTTAATATTTTTTAAAATAATCTGAGGTGTACAACATTATAACATCATTAAAAACAGATATTTTAAAAGTATATATTTGTCATATATATATATATATATATATATATATATAGAGGGTGTCTCAAAATAATGTATACACTCTTTAAATATTAATAGTTAATAATACATTACCATGATGTGAGAACTTATATGGATGAAAATATGCAAAACAAATGGATTGGAAGAAGAGGGGGCAGTTGAATACCCACCTAGATCCCCAGATTTGACACCCTTGGATTTCTTTTTGTGGGGGTTTTGAAAAGACACGGGTTACAGCAGGAAACCTGAAACAATTGCTGAAATGAGAGTAGCAATTGATGAAGAATGTGCTCAAATATGAGAGGAAATGATACTGGACGTTTGTAGGTCTATTTCTTCAAGATATGAAAAGTGTATTGAACAGAACAGCAACCATTTTGAGAACTTGATGTGAACTCATCATTATATGAACATTCTGCCATTGCCCCAAATAGCTTTTATGTTATTAAAGTTAATTTTTCTATGAATTACATAAAAATGAAACTCTATTACCCCATTCAGATGGCCATTTCACCTCTGGGATATTCTCCCTGGGTCTTGTCAATGCAAAGATGTTTGTGTTTGTTTAAAAAAAAAAAAAAAAAAATTTGCATTGACAAGCCCCATGGAGAAGAATATCCTGGGGTTGAAATGGCCATCTGAATAGGATAATAGTTTTATTTTTTGTGTAATTCATTTATATACTCTATAATAAATATATAGAGGTCTCTTTTGCAGATCAGTTTCAATATTTCATATTATTAGGATCTACTTGGATTACTTACCCATGGATTTTTCTATATATATATATATATATATATATATATATATATATATATATATATATAAGAGAAAGAACAGATGGAACAAGAGGACACCAGTATTCATTCTTCTCAAGTTGATAGATTTACTGGAGATTTCAACATGTATTTATTAGAATCAACATGTTTTTATTATAATCTCTTGTAGTGATTTCAACATTATAACCTTTTGCTCTTGGTATGAGTTCTGGATTATTCTAATTTTCTTTCTGAATATATCAAACTCAACTAAAATTCCAGTTTTAAAAATACCACTGATATGACATATTTTACAAGTATGTGGATTAAATTTCTTGAGATTTGAAATTTTACATAAATTTTCTTTGATAAGCAATTAAAATATTAGAAAAAAATTGTCTTTAATCAATATTTAATAAACTTAATAAATATTCAATTAATATTTTGGATTTTTTTTTAATTTTGAAGAAATATTTCTGTCATAATTGAAGAACATTCCATGATAATTCATAATTAGACAAAACTTTGTTAGTTATCAATCATTTTTTTTTTTTTTTTACTAGTATCTCTTTCATCTTAACTTCAGTTATTTTGTATTGCAACTTCAAAGACCTAAAGTCAGGTGAATTTCCAAGCCCATCTCCAAATCCACTTTTTTGGGAAAAATATCAAGCTTATGGAATATGCAATCTGTTGATTTAATTATGAGTTAGCTGTCAAAAATATGCCACTATTTATGTTGCACACAGTGTCAGAAACATCGAAGAGGATTACATGCATTTTTATCAATACCACCAGAAGTTAGAAGCACACTTTCATTAGAGCAAAATGATCATTTGCAAAAAATGTCAATTTTTAGAAATAAACACTTTATCAAATAAATTGTTTTTTTTTTGTTTTTTTTTTATCCCTTGTGAGTTCCATGTTGAGATGTTTGGTATTATGTAAGATTTCAGTTTTTAGATCAGCTGATTTTCCTGTTCAGTCAACTTTGCTTTGAGTGTATGACATGAATAGTAAATATTTGGGTAAAACATTTTGTTATTGAATTTCCCATTTTTTTCTTTTTTCTTCATGATCTTTGGAACATTCTTTTCTGTTTTTGTCTGTCATTCAAAGAAATAATTTTTCTAGTTATATTAAGTGCCACAATGACTATTAAGTAAAAATTACAAATTATTTTCACTGAATAAAGTGGAATGTATCTTCACACACACACACACACACAGCGCTGCTTGAAAGTTTGTGACCACAGACATGGTCATAGTCATTCTAAAAAAATTTAAATAAGGCTATTAAATGTGGATCCAAACACCAATTTATAAAGTAGATATTCCAAATAATGAACACAGACTAAAAGAAGGATACATTTTAATTATTTATTAAAAAAATGGGATTTATGTCACCAAAACTGAAAATTTGATATGCATAAAAGTAAATGAAGTCTTTTAGTTAGTTTCTTGTTGTGCCTCCTTTTGCAGAGAGTATTTTAGTATTCTGTAACCACTGACGTTTTTCTCACATCTGAGGCTGGGAATTTTGGTCTATTCTTTCTTGCAAAATTTAGCTAGTTGAAAGAGGTTGGTAAGATATCTGGCATGCATTTGCTAGCCTCAGGTCTAACCCCATTTCTATTGAATTGACATTCAGACTTCTACTGGGCCAATCCAGAGTATGAATCCTTTCTGTTAAAAAATTCTCTGGTAGTTTTGCTGGTATGTTTAGGTTCAATTTCTTGTCAATTTTCAGCTACGTCTCAGCTCCCTGACTGATGGCAGGAGATTTTGATCCAGAATTTAACAGGACTTAGAGTTCATGCTTTGTTGGATAATATGGAGTCATCTAAGGCAGAAAAGCAGTCACAGATCTTAACATTTCCTCGTCCATGCTTCACTGGAATTAGATTCTTTGTTTTCTAGGCAGGGTTGGCTTTTCTCCATACATGTCAGAATTGTTTGGTCACAGTCAAAAGCGTCTTTTACTCATCTGTCTAGAGAATGAACTACTAGAAGACCTCTTGTTTGTCCAAGTGTTCTTTAGCAATGTTTAAATGTGCATCTTCGTTCTTAATTGAGACAAGAGGCTTCTTTCTAGTAACCCTCCAATGAATGCCATGGCCATTCAATTTTTGTTTGATCATAGGCACATGCACATCTATTCAAGATGTCAGAAAGGTTTCTCCATGTGTGTTGGCCTTTACTTGATTTATTATTTTTCTATTGTTTCTTGGTGATAAATTTTGATGGGTGTCCCTTTTTAGGTAGAATTATGGTCGTGTTGAATTTTTACCATTTGTAAATTCTTACAGTGGATGGATGGCAGTGCACTCTCTTTGATATGGTCTTATGGTTTTATCCAGAGTAGTGAACAGTTGGTACCTTCTTCCTGGTGGCCTCAGGAATTTCCTTTCTGTGAGACTATACCTTGGCATTACTATAGCTCAGCTTGTTTCCCTTCTTTTTTAATCTGTGTTGTCCAACCAATTTACTAATGATGTCTCATTTGATTGGTCAGATTAAATTGAATAATTAATCACCCAAATGTGTTTCAGCTGAATTTATTACCTACTTTGCTACCAATACAAAGGAAGTGGAGGTGTTTTATATATAATATGTACTTTTTGCATGTGTCAGATTTTAATAGGCTTATTTAAACACCAAAATGTCATGAATATGGCAATGAAGATGAGGACATCGAAGAGGATTACATGTATTTTTATCAATACCACCAGAAGTTAGAAGCACACTTTCATTAGAGCAAAATGATTATTTGCAAAAAATGTCATTTTTTTTATTTCTGTATGTTACAAGTGTAAGTTGAGGAATAAGCTGATTGCTGAATCCTTTGTGAGGATGATTGGTCATTGTCAAGGACTCTTGAAATATAGCCTTGTAACAGAGTTGGATTATTGTTGGCCTTGGGTGAATGAGATTGTAGCAAGGACCATCATTCTTTGAAGCTTGTGGACTGGCATAACAGAAAACTCTGTCACTTGAGGACCTAGAACAACAACAACTAAAATGGATAGCTCATGGAACTTGAACAGCAGATAATGACATAATCAAGATGTTGATATTCCACACTATTTCAAACAAAAGGTTAGGAAGGAAACTCCCATTAGTACTGGAAAGTGTAACAATAAATGAACTTGAAGAAGCTATTTTCCTGAAAAATTATTTTAATAGAAAGATTCTTAAAATTTCAAGTGAAAGCAGTACTACTGTTTGATGGCTGGATGCTAAATGTTTTCTTGTAAGGAGATGGCTAATTAGAGATTAGAAGAACTGATACTACATTTTGATCTGAGCTCAATGACCAAGAAATAAAGAAAAGTTTGACTTGAGTAGCACTGACTGTTGGTCAGTCAATGCCAAAAATTTCCTTTGTAGGGATACAAAAGGTGATCATCTCCCTTTGATAGAGATGAACCCACATGACAGCCACTTAATGATGTGATTGCATAATGACAAAAATGAGTCAGTTTCCAGAAGTCAAACAAAGCAATTGTTTTTTATCAGAGGCAAGGTAAGTGCCTCACCCAGATAGAGGCTAAATCTGCCTCCTCCAGCCAGTTCCCATGTGATTCAGTTTACAATCCCATGGTGCTGCTTCATTTTGGGAATATATCTTTCCCAGATATATAAAGAAACTATCTCCAGCTCACAGTCCTCATGTTGGGTAAACCCAAGAATCACTGTTTTCTCGTTTATGTCCTTGCTAGAGACATAGCAAGTAAATCTGGTCTGCTTGAATCTGGAATGTTAAATATGGCTTCTCCAGAAACACAGAAGAATCTCCATTTTTGTATTTAAGACTTTATATGCTTTGTCTCTTTTCACACTGCTTGTTGTGTAAATATTTGTTATAGTTTCTCTGTGTGGGACAAATGTATATATAATTTTGTGTATGACTTAGTGGTATAAAACTATCTCAGAGAACAAAGCACATTTGTCATTGTTTTTTCCCTTCAGCTATTCTGTTCTGTCTGTGAAATATGGTGTTATTATACCATAGATATAATAACAGTTATTATATCATGGTGGATATAATAATGCTCACAATGGGGGGAAATGAAAATGGGGAATAAACCTTTCTTCCATAGCTCATCCATTATCTGGGTCAACCCAATGTGATATGATATTATTAATTCTCCATTCCTTTTTTTTTTTATATCTGTTCACTCTAAGCAAGGTGATAAGAACACAAAGATGCAGTGGCTACTTGGAGTAGAAGAGAATGAAACTACTTTAGAATGAACCAGACAACCAATCATGAACAGGAAACAAGGGATGAATCTCTATTCCTAAAGAATCTGCTAATATTATCCTTAGCATTAGAAATGAGAAGAACTGACACTTTTAAAAAGCACAACTTGAGAAGCACTATTTTATCAATAGATGCCAAATGTTTCCTTATAAGAAACCACTAATATTAGTTAGCATTAGTGATTGAAAGAGTTTACATATTTAATCAATCCTACTTGTTATATCACAGATTGCATAAACAAGGCATCTGTAAATCATAGAGAATTCATAATATGTGAGATGCTAAAAATGTCTTTTGTTTTTTCTTAATTTCTTTGCATTGTTTTAAAGTCATTGCTTTTTAGTGTCAACCATGTTTATTATTTGTTGTTTTTGTCTGTGATATCATGCTTAACATTAACAAATAGCCAGTGACATTTAATTGAAAGAACCTCAAGCCATGATGTGTTCCAGTTCTGCCGTTTCTCCACATGACTTTTACAATTCCAACAAGAAATTTTCTGCTGTTACTTTATAAACTCATTCAAGTTCCAACTTTTGATTAGTATATTGTAAATAATTCATTTTTAAAGTGCAAATTGTTTTTCTATGTTACAAAGGGGGAGTAACAGTGAAGATTTTTTTTTAATAGTTCTATTGTTTTCTTTAACATTTGTTGATGTGCATTTTGATAATATTTCAGGTTTTATACTCATGTTTTCTGGATTATCAGGTGTAAGAAACATTTTTATTCTACCATTTCATATTTTTGTTGTTTCTGACAAGTTCTACCTGTTTTTTTTCTTTAGTCTCCTTATAAAATTCTGAAATGAACTATTTTTGTCTTTTCAGGTATTTTTTAGAACATTCTAACAATATTTGTTGCTTTTCAAAGAATATTTTGAATAATATATTGTCTGGATTTCTGAGATAAGATCTTTTCATTAATCTGTATTTTTTTTTTTCTTTTTTTGAATATTAAGAAAACTTCACATAATAAGGCCAATAAATATCTCAGTGAAGTGCAGGGGTGACTTGATATGGCTCATGTCTCTTACAAATATCTTAAAATGTCAAGGAGAGTAAGAGTGATTGACCTGAAGAGGCTTTGTCTTGTATGTTCTTGACCTGTGGTGACACAACTCTCTCTCAGGCATAATGTAATAATGATTACAATGGTTATCATGGGGTCCAAAAAAATATCGACATGCTTTTCTTGAGAACAAAGAATTCAAAAGAAGCATAATAAGAAGAATAATGAATTGTAATATGCTAAAAGTTTTCTTACAATATCCCAAAATCATTTCTGATTTAGACATTCCAAGAAAATAGCCTTTAGCATTTTCTTATACTATGTGTAACAGCAAAATTGTCAATTGTTAGATTAAGTTATCAGTTATCTCCTGTTAATTCCCTCTCTGAAGGTTCTTCACTGCCTTAACCAGGTATTGAACTTACACTCTTTGGGTCCTGTCACTGGATCTAACTAATGCCTTTATCCACTGTGCCATGATAACTGACATCTATTAAACCTGGCACGTGAAAATAGAACAGTCTATCCCAGTAAGCGAAATAAAGGGTTCAATTTGACATTCCAACTACCTGAAGAAGGCCGAAACATTGTAATGAATATGGAGACAAAGATGAGGACAATAGTGCGAATAATATAAATAGTGAATACTTTTCTTTCCCCCTTTTTATACTTTCACCTGTCAATCTATGACATTACAAGGTATCTCTTTGTCTTTTATTTATTTCCATTTGCCATTTGTTCTCTCATATTCTTTACTGAAATTGTGTTTTTTTTCTTCTCTTTATGCTTTGATAAAGCATTTTCTTTTGTATTCTCTTCTCTTTTCTTTTCATAGAACAATTGTCTTGGAATCTGAATTTGAATCCTCTGAAACATTTTACTTTGTTATTTATTGTAAAATTGAAACAGTGAAATCATAAATCACTTGTCAATATATCCTTTGTTCAATTTTTTTCACATTCCATTTTAAAAATGAGCCCTAATTCTAAACATTGGGTTGATATCGATCATGAAATCCTAATATTTTTAAAATCAGTCACAAGATTATTTAATAATTTTTTTCAACAATTTTTTTTCCACACCTTTTTAAAAATTTTTCTTAAGAACAACAACAACAACAACAATAATATACTTCTTGCTATAAATGCTATTTAACATTGTTTCCATGTTATCTGCATATGTCTTTCAAAATTTCCAATCTATTTTGCATCTCTGTGATCAAAAGATTTCTTCTTTCTTTTCTGGGAAATCACGTTTTATGCATTTATTCCAAACATTCTGAATGCATTATCTATCTATCTATCCATTCCAGTCTGTTAATATCTGTTTTCAATATCTATCCATCCATCCATCACAGTCTGTTAATGTTTTCAATATCTATGTCTATCTAAGTCTGTTCTTATCTATCTCTCCATGTATGTATGTATATATATATATATATATATATATATATATATATATATATATATATATAATGATAGATGCTTTCTTGTTATTGAGCATGACTTTCATAGAACATCCTAAAAAGATTCACTGGTGAATACACAGACGTGACCTTTAAGACTGGTTATTGATTTGCATTGCCTTCCACAGACTTGGCTGTGATGCCTTGGAACACCTACTGGGTCAAACTCTCCCAGTAGGTACAGCTTCAGATCCCTAATTGCCAGTGACCATAATACTGTCATGATTCATCCTAATTGTTATACCTTTTAAGGCGACGGCCAGCCATACGCATCATCGAGTAAGGTCCCCCAAAACATTGTGCAATGTCTGCACATGAAATGTTTAAAGTGAAGACAGACGGTGCACAGGATTAACCAGGACTAAGAGATCTTTCTTTCTCTCCCAGTGTTTCTTATTGGTGGCCTTGATGAGTGAACCCTGTCACTGATTGAAAAGAGACATCTGTTATGGTTGCATTAAGCCACAAATCTTTTTGATCCCTCGCCCTACCCGCAATGTGATCAAGAAGGCCAAGGTAATAAATACCAATGGATGATCAGTATTTTGACAGTTACAGAACAATCAGATTTGATAGATTCCTTTTATTCAGTAAATGTGGCTTTCATCTGTAAATGGGCATCATTAATGATCTGTCAACAATGTTCACCTGTTTAATAGAAAGTTTTCCAACAGATCTTTCCTGGAGATTTTGTATATTACATCCAATACCATTGACAGGTGAGATGTTAGTTGTTCATCAAGAGATGCTTCAAGAATCTCTATTAAAAAGAAGAGGTAATTGTCTGTCCATCACACTCTCTGGTCTGGTGCTCCTATGTATTTAGAGATCCTTGATAAAATTCAAAGAAACTGCAATGTCATTTGTCCTGACTGGCATCATGGCTTCAGTCACTTTCCCACTTGTAGAACATAGCTTCTCTGTGCCTTTTCTATAAATATTTCAAGGTAACTGTTCTGATGAACTTGTCTGGTACAAATAGGAACTAGTTAGGACTTCATAGAGACTCTGTGGTATTATGGTGGCTGTAATAAGAAAGTTAATTAAGAATATGTTGTTTTGGTTTAAGGAATACTGTGGTATGTTAAGGTCAGTAATCATGGCTTACTAAGTTTAAGATAGGACAGACTGGAGACCAGCTTTCTCCTCCCTCACTTTTTGCCTTGTGCCACAGGCTTGTATTAAAGCAAAATAAATATTACTTTCCACTTTAGTACATAGACTATGAATTTAAGCTCAGATTGGCAACAAGGTTTACTGTTGAATTGGCTAGATACAGCTGTAAGTTCTATGCTAATAGTTTCTTCTTTCACATTTCTTGTTTGGAACTCTTTTCTGGCTTCTTGCATTCCATCGATCTTTAAAAATTTAAATGCAATTTTAATTGTTATCTTCTGTCTTCTTGATTAATCTTCTTTTGTTATTCTCACTCCTTAATAATTCTTTTTTTTTCTTATTCTTTCACACTCAGTAACATTTTGTGTCTTAGTGGCTTTATTGCCTGGCTTGGGGTGAAATGATTAAATATATACATGTGTAGATTTCCTTTTGCCTGGTTTTATTTGTAATTTTTTTTCAAATTTACTTACTTCCTCCTACTACTACTATTCCTCCTTTTTCTTGATTTTTCTATGTTCTTTCTCGCTTAATATTATTATCATATCTTGGACAGAAAGCATGATTTCAGCTCAGAATGACTGGAGATTCAGTAGATGCTAGATTCTCTTTCTAGGTAAAAAAAAAGGAAAAAAAGTAAGTTACCCATATGGACAAGCAGAATGATAATAATCAGAATAATAATAATAATCATAATAATAATAATCATCAGAATAATGATAATAATAATAATAATAATCATCAGAATAATAATAATAATAATAATAATAATAATAATGATAATAATTGTGTCAGAAATTCCAAAATATGTTTTTCATGTTTTTATTTCCATAGAAGGAAGTGAAATGATGCTTTTTTAAAAAAAAAAAAAAATAAAAAAAAATAAATTCTTCACATAATTTTTGGGTAGAATTTTCTAGCAAGGCAGTATTATTATCTTTAGAATGAATACATTAGCCATTATTATCTATAACCAATATTCATCTATTATTAAATATAGAAAAATATTAGGTATTTGGGAGGGGGTGCTTCCTTATAGATCAGACAAGGTAAAAATATAATTTTTTGATAATAGCAAAATTAGTTTTGACTGAAGGAATTGTTTCTTTTGATTACTTTTACACTTTATTTGGTAAAAAATAGATCAGAAAATTCTGCAAATAAAAACAGCTTGAAGCATTTCTTTGCCCATGGCACCTATTGTTGACAGTCGCATCAGATACTTTTATGCCTGAAAGAAAAATACTACTTTAGATATTCAGTGAGCTTAGATGTGACTGACACAAGGTTATGACTGTTGGGTTCTCTTGAGACTATAACAGAGTAACCTTGAGGCTCACAAGCAATGGCTTTTTAGACTGACTTGTTAACCATCACTATATAACCATTAATTATTGCAGGGGTGATAAATCTCATGAAGAAAAAAAGAAGTCAACCGTAGTCAGGATCATTGAGTCAATATTAAACATCTTTTTCTTATCTGCATAATATGCTTCGCCATGGCTACATGACTGATGAGGCAGATTTTTTCCCTGCAGTAGGTTGCCATTTCTTTCTGTGGTAGACCATTTGCCATCCAAGACTATAGAACTCAGTCTGCCCTGTTATTTACTCATAGCTGGGGGTAAAAGAAAAGGGTTCAAACCTTTTCCAAGGGTATTAGCACGTAAGTGAATGTAATAGATTCAACTGGTATTTGAACTCAGCTCTCCAATTCCTCAATCTGAGCCACTATCCATTACTCCACCATGCCTCCTCTACATATAGCCACATACAGTTTTTAATTAAGAGTTTTTCCTTCTCCTAGACTAGTTGCCACCCAAGGCTATAGGACCCAGTCTGTCCTGTTGTTTACCCATAGCTGGGGTGGGGAGAAGAGTTGGTTTCATATCTTTCCTAAGGGTATTAGCTTGTAAGTGAATATAATGAACTCAACTGGAATTTGAACTTTGTTCACTGATTCCACCACCATAGCCACAATCTATTACTCTCTGGTGGTTCATGAGCAATGGCTTTTTAGACTGACTTGTTAATCATCACTATAAAACTGAGGTTCTAAATCATGGCACAAGGCTATGGATAATAGAACAGCTTTGAAGCTCACTCAAAATGG
The DNA here is from genome assembly GCA_903632075.3 of Acanthosepion pharaonis. Lineage (NCBI taxonomy): Eukaryota > Metazoa > Mollusca > Cephalopoda > Sepiida > Sepiidae > Acanthosepion > Acanthosepion pharaonis. Next base: position 75,688 of record CAHIKZ030001192.1, read on the forward strand.
CTTATGAAATTGACTTGTTAACCATTACTAACATTATGGCAACGGTTTTAAATCTTATGTAGAACAAAATGGTTAAAAAGTTTTCTTTTTCTTATTACATTTACTGTTTTGTTCTTCTGTCTTCTGCCATATTTTTTATAATTCCCTTATTTCAAAATGTTTTATAATTCCCTTATTTCAAAATATGTTTTATAATTCCCTTATTTCAAAATATGTTTTATAATTCCCTTATTTCAAAATATGTTTTATAATTCCTTTTATTTCAAAATATGTTTTATGTTTTATTTCAAAATATGTTTTATAATTCCCTTTATTTCAAAATATGTTTTATAATTCCTTATTTCAAAATATGTTTTATAATTCCCTTATTTCAAAATATGTTTTATAATTCCCTTTATTTCAAAATATGTTTTATAATTCCCTTTATTTCAAAAATATGTTTTATAATTCCCTTATTTCAAAATATGTTTTATAATTCCCTTATTTCAAAATATGTTTTATAATTCCCTTATTTCAAAATATGTTTTATAATTCCCTTATTTCAAAATATGTTTTATAATTCCCTTATTTCAAAATATGTTTTCAAAATATGTTTTATTCCCTTATTTCAAAATATGTTTTTAATTTATTTCAAAATATGTTTTATAAATTTCAAAATAACTAAATAAAGAACTGTTTTTAGTGCCTTTTTATAGTTTTCCAGGGAACTGAAATTCTTTTCATTAAGAACCAATATCTGACACCTATGACAGTTGAGTTAAAAGTTCTTATTTTAGCAATAATTATTTTGTCTGGTCATCAAAGAAATATGTAATTAAGCAATGTCTAGCCTGGTCAGTACTTAGATGGGTGACTGCTTGGGAATGCCATGTGCTGTAAGCTTGGATGTACAAATGGTTTAATGCTTAATGGCTTGGAATTATTAGTCAGAGTTGAGTTTCAATTCTAGTTGGGTTCGTTATATTCATTTATACATAAATATCCTTGGGGAAGGGGATGAATCCACCTTTTCTCTCCCAGCTATGGATTAATTAGTAAGACTTGTATCTCTAAATCATTATTATCAACAAAAAATTCTTACAACTCAAAATATTTTCTGGCATTAAATAACCTACAAAGGGTTGATAAGTCATAAAAAACAAATTAATCCAAAAATATGTAATTAAATATGATACTGATGGAATATTATGTGCTTGTCTTAACTAATTTAGGACAGGTGTATTCTATCAGTTGCTGCCTTCCATTAACTTAGTGCAGTACTTCCATCAGCAGCAACAACTAAAATGCCTAGCTAGAATAGAAACTCTACCAAAAATCAATGGTTTGGAAGGAAATTCCCATTAGTACTAGAAAGAGACATAGAAGTGTATCTGAGAAGTCTGATTTTCTTTAAAAAAATTCTTTAAGAGAAAGATTTTATAGATTTCAACTAATAGCAACGCTAGTCATTTTGTGAATGAATGCCAAATGTTTCTTGTCTGGAGACCACTAATTTCACCACTACCATTCATAATGCCATTTGACATCAAAATGATTTTTATAATTTCAATTTTATTAAGCTTTGACCTAGTCTTGAACACAGATAACTGGCACCGATGGAAAATATCCAACTCTTTCAGTCTGTTTGCAGGCTTCTTTGATATTTGGATACTGTTTGGTAAACTAGAACTACTGCAGGAAAAAAAAAAACAGTAATCATGCCGCCAATGAAGCCTTCATCTGATGATGACCCCAGGGTCAGGAATGGTGTCAGACATTACTGATAACTCTGACCCCCACCAACAGAATATATCACTAGACTTTGTTAGTTCCTCTTGAACATTTGGGAATGCCAAATTTGTTAAGATATAGCCTGATTTTGGATCCTCTTTAATTTATTCTTCCTTCTTTCTGATGTGGCTTCATTAGTAAAAGACCAAAGAATTATTTGGGTTTTGTTGTGATATCAATGAACACTTTACCACTTTTGTGATGCCAAATACTTGTTGTCACTTTTGTAATGCTCATTGTAGTAAAGACTTTGTCATCGCAGATTACAATTATAATATGCTGTAGAACAATACTGGTATCAGATGCCTTCAAATATCGCTTAAAATAGTACTTGATAATACTCACTTGACAAGTAACCTGTATCACTCAGTTATGTGCCATGCATGATATACACTTAAGCGATCATGTATCTTTCCTGCAGTAGGTTGCCATTTCTTTCTGCAGTAGACCACTTGCCATGCAAGTCTATAGAACCCAGTCTATCCTGCTATTTACCCATAGCTGTGGGGAGAAAAAGAGGACTCATACTTTTCCCAAGGTTATTAGTATGTAAGTGAATGTAATGGCTTCAACTGGTTATTTTTTGATAGATGACTGACGAGGCAGATTTTTTTCCCTGCAGTAGGTTGCCATTTCTTTCTGTGGTAGACCAGTTGCCATCCAAAATTCCAATCACCTGAAGAAGGCCGGAGTGTACAGTAGCTGAAATGTTGTGAATATGGTAATAAAGATGAGAACAACAGTCTGAACAATGTAAATAATATAAATATTTGTATCCTTCCTATCCTTCTCAGTTCATTTGGTTGTTCAGCAGCATATCAATTCTTTATGCATCATTTAATGCTGAAATTTAATTTTCTTGGTCGCATTAGGAATTTCTTTTATAAAAAATCTATTGCTTTTTTTTAACTATGAAAATGTATTGCTGGTATTTTTACATGTATTTTTATACTTTCATAGTGTTTTAACCCCAGTTTTGGGTTAACTATTTGCCCATAGCTGAGACCCTAACAGGTGTTACAACCCCAGGTCAGGGTGGATCTTGGAACTACAGAAATTAAGAGGTGATTCCATGCTCCTCACAATCTTCCAATCAGAGGCCTTGCTGCCAGATGTAGTTTATCATCATACCCAGGACATTGATTTGTTGTGTTTGTTTGATTTCTTGTGTTTTACAGCATATCAACCTCAATGGGTTATTTAATGCCGACAACTTTTTCCTGGTAATATTTTCTTTTGTCAAAAATCTATTTCTGATAATATTTTTTTCCTCAAAAATGTATCTCACAATATTATTTTAAAAAATGTATTGCTGGTAATATTTTTTTCTTCAAAAATTTATTTCTGGTAATAATTTTTTACAAAGTATTTCTGGTATTAAAACCTATTTTTATACTAATGCTTTTTACCTCAGTTTTGGGGTTAACTATTTGCCCATAGCTGGGACCCTAACAGGTGTTACTACCCTGGGTCAGAGTGGACCTGGGAACACCAGCAATTAAGAGGTGGTTCCACGCTCCTCAAAACCTCCTGATCAGAGGCCTTGCTGCTGGATGTAGTTTCTCATCTTACCCAGGACGCAGATGTAGTTTATCGTCATACCCAGGACGGACCCAAGACATTGTTCTGCCATTCCCTTGCACATACTTGTTATGTAGATTATTTACTGTTTACCTCTAATATATCCCTTGAGTGTCAAATTCTCCAAGCCCTCTTTCCTCTTTGTGTTTCAGAAATTTCAACTGTCTCCTTTAGAGTGTAAGAGTTCTTTTTGTTTCCATTTTCCTTAAAACATTCTCATTGCTCACACCGCACAAATGATTATAAGGCTGAGTTTGAAAGGTTAATAGTTGAATTAAAAATTTAAAATGTTAACAAAACTGAATTTCATGTTTTATTTTCCATGATCTTGATATTGTATTGAAATAGGCTTGAAAGTGCTAGATCCTGATCAGAGGCCTTGTTGCTGGATGAACTTTATCATCATATCTGGGATGAAATACTAAAAGGATGAACACACTCCACACAGGTTTGATCAAAGCACAAATTAGAAAGTGTCCTGATGATAAAAAAAAAATAAAATTCCTTAGGATTTTGAAATTCAGATGGATTACACAATCTATCCCAAGAGACTGGATCTTATTATTATCAATGAGCAGATAAGTCAGCAGATGTTGGTGTGAGAGAAGCTTACAGAATCACAGATAATAAAAAAATTGCAAAATACCTGACCTTAAAAGAACATGAACATAATTGTAATCATCATTATTGGAGAGCTGGGAATAGTCCTGAAAATCCCTTTACAGAAATTGGAATAAGCTTTGGAGACAAGAAATTCAATTACAACAATATTGAAAATAGATGAAAGATTTGAAGATATTTACTGTCATTTTATCAATAATGGGAGCCACTAGATAACTTCTTCTATGTGCCATGGGTCTCCACAACCTCCTATCACTTCAGCTAAGTGGTTCACTACCTTCCCCTATCTCTATTGCTCTCAATATGCCCTGTGAAGGTTAAGTTCTCCAATCCCACCTTCCTCATTATGTGTCTTAGAAATCTCTGCTATCTCTTTCTGATTTTGAGTATATGTGTTCTTTTTGTTTCCATTTTCCTTAAGACTTCTTCATTGCTCACACCACACAAATGATTATAAGGCTGAGTTTAAAAGGTTAATAGTTGAATTAAAAATTTAAAAACGATAAGAAAAATTTCATGTTTTATTTTCCTTGATCTTGATACTGTATTGAAATATGTTTAAAAGTGCTAGAATTTCTTTAATACTAAAATTCACCCAATAAAAGACTCAAAAGTCACTCAAAATAGTTATTGTTAAAAATAGTAAAATAAATGATGTTTGATGGCAATGAAACATGAGGTGGTCAGAAATGATGAGGATAAGGAGGATGGATATCATATGCTGCAGAATAATCATTTAAAAAGGCTATTGTTGAAGTGTTATTTTTCTTCTTCCATAATAAATATAGTTTAAAAACGCCTGATAATTATGCACCAACCCAATATGAAGACATTTCGTTCATTTTCAATATCTCAATATGTCAGTCAGTTATGTGCTATGCCTGATACATGCTTAGGCGATCATGTATCTTTTGATACATGACTGATGAGGCAGATTTTTTCCTGCAGTAGGTTGCCATTTCTTTCTGCCGTAGACCAGTTGCCATCCAAGGTTATAGAACCTGGTCTGTCCTGCTATTTACTCATAGCTGGTGGGAGAAGAGGATTCATACCTTTCCAAAGGCATGTAAGTGAATGTTATGGATTCACCTGGAATTTGAACACTGCTCTCTGAATCCTCAATCTAAGTTGCTATCCATTACTCCACCATGCCTCTTCCCATTGATTAGAAGAAGCTGTAAAACAGTCTTTGCGTGATAATTTGGAAGATGTTTTTTAGGTTAATGCTAAAATACTCGACATAATATTTTTGAAAATTTTGGTTATAGGCAAATAATTTTTTTGTTAATGAAAAGTAAAAATTAGATTTATTTTTGGTAAGATTTAATTAAAATAAGAATTCCACTATTCATTTTGAAATCAGTGAAACAACTTTGATATTTTTAGCTAATATCTCCATTTGATGGAATTGTACACTAAGCGCTATAACCAGAAATAAACATTTTTTTTTTTTTTCACATTACAACAGATTAAGCACTTCAGATCATTTCTTCTTCTATGTACCTTGTCCCTTCAGGACGTGGAAGATCATAGCTCTGCACAACTTCCCCCTCCTTTGTGAACCATAGCAGTTTCTCTCCGTATGCTAACCCTCTTTCCCCTTGTTCCACTAGCCTTTTGCATGTATGACATCATCAGGTAAGTGGCCTGCTGCCTTCCCCTGTTCTTCTTACCCATGATATAAGCCCCTCCTCCACTCCTGTCCCTTGTGACACTTAGCAGTTTCTCTTCCTTTGCTAAGGCTCCCCCAACCTTCCGACATCTACTTAAACAAGCTGATTAGGTAGGTGGCCTACTGCCTTCCTTTCTCTCTCTTGCCTTCAATATGCTCTGGGAAGGTTAATTTTTCCAGGTCCTCTTCCTTCATTATGAACCCCGCAAAATTGAGGTATCTCTTCCTGATTCTGAGTATAAATGTTCTTGTTATTACTATTTTCTTTAAAATTTCCCTGTTGCTTACTTCATTGAATTCTCATCATCCTTCTGTAGAACCACGTTTTTGTTGGCTCCAGTTTTCTCTTCATCTGTGAGGAGATTGTCCATTATTAACTGCTATGCAAGAGTATTAATATAACATAGCAATCCAGCATTCTTTGTTTTGTTTCTAATGAACTTTTCCTTTTTCTTATTACTTTGCTTTGTTTCTTATTATCTTTTGGAAATAATCTTTTGCTAATCAGATTGTGTTCATTGATAATAAATCCTGGTAAGGTTTCCAGCAACTTAAAAATAGCCTCACTACAGAAGTTGATGAAGCCTGGGGAGAAAACACAACTCTGTCTTATGCACAAGTATCGTACTACCTTAATATTGAAAGACAATTTTTTTTTTTTTTTATTAAATTTTTTAAAATTATCACTTTAAACATCAAGAGGATCTTATCTAATCACTACAATGTCAACCTGTTGAAGCCTAGGATCAACCGTTATCCATCCCAAATATCCCCATAAACTGTGACTCTTACTCTGTAACTCTCTACCTCGAGAGGCTCCCGGGTCTTGAACAAGATAAACATGTTTCTGTCTATATTTCTGAGATGAGGTGTTATGTACACTATTTACATTATTTGGACTATTGTCCTCATTTTTGTTGTCATATTTATTACAACATTTCAGTCTTCGTACACTCCGGCCTTCTTCAGGTGGTTGGAATGTGGAACTGAACCCTTTATTTTGCTCACTGGGGTAGACTGTACTAGCTCCACATGCTATGTTTAATGGATGTCAGTTATCAGTTATCTCCTTTTAATTCCCCTCTCCAAATTCTTCACTGCTTTAGCCGGGTATTGAACTCACACTCTTTGGGTCTTGTCACTGGATCTAACTAACATCTTTATCCACAGTGGATAAATAAAGGGTTCAGTTTGACATTCCAACCACCTGAAGAAGGCCGGACTGTACAATGGCCAAAACATTGTAATAAATATGGCAACAAAGATAAGGACAATAGTCTGAATAATGTAAATAGTGTGTATAAACATGTTTATAAAAAAAAAAAAAAAACATTATAACCAGTGGTACTGAGTTTTGTGAACTGAATATTTTACAAGTATATGATATAGCTTTCATCCACCCAAATATTTGTTTTACTGATTTGAAGGTTGAGTTTCAAGACAACAAAAATCATTTTTTTTTTCTCTTTTTCAAGAAATTCACACATGCCTCATCTTTTTTTTGTTTCTTTTTTTTTTTTTTGTTTCTTGTCATTTTGATGTTGATTTCACTGGATCCCTATCTACAAATCATGATTCATAGTAGGGGTCAGGGTTCAAAGTGCTTTTTCAATTTCATTATTGTTTTTTTTTGCTTTGGTTACATTTAAAAAAGAAAAAAAAACAATTGCTGTTTGAGGAAAGTAACTTTGAAGATTTCTATCTTTAAAGCCTGGGAAAATTGTGAAACTCTGTGATAGATCTCTAGTTATGGCGTACAGTTGGAAGATAAGAAAAGAAAAAGCCTCTCTCAACAAATAGAAGATAAAATTCTTTCCAGATTAATGGCTTCTTTTTCTTCTTCTCCTAAGAGAAATGCATTTTGAAAATCCTTATATGGACAAGAATACAATGTTATACTTTCTCTACATTTTACACTCAGACTCTTGTCCTCATCTTCGCTTTTATTTTCACAATGTTTTGGCCATTTTTGTCTTCTGGTGATCTTCAGGTGCTTGTTGATCTGAGCAGCTTTCAGGGAATTTAAAACTGAAACCTGAATCAATGACAGTAGACTTTTCAGGTTCCACTGACCAAGTTTAGGGATATTTTGTTCTTTTTTGTACTGCTCAGTTTTTGCTAGTCTAGTTTCTGCAGAGTCTGAATTTGTACTACCCAACCCAAGGATTGAACTTACAATTCTTTTGTACTGCTCACTTTTTGCTAGTCTGGTTTCCACTGAGTCTGATTTCCACTACCCAGCCCAGAGATTGAACTCTCAATTACTTCTTTTGTACTGCTCAGTTTTTGCTATTCTAGTTTCTTGTCCTGTGGGACACTCTTTAATAAAGAACTTGAAAACTTAAGCCTAATCTGACTGCTGCTGCAACCCATCAACCCTTGACTGTTTTTACTGCTGCTGCTGGCTCACTATCATCTATCTTGAGTAACATCTCCCATAACATATTTATTACTATGCTAGGCCTACTAAGCAGGTTGTCATAGCCTAGCACAGGGCTTGGCAACCTTTTGCTAACTATGTGATGACTTAGGGTTTTAAAATCATTCAGTATGCCAACAGCATACATATTTTGATACAAGTCAAGGCCAATATACCTGTTCTACAATATATTTTATAGTGATTTTCCAAGCAGAGCTTAGATGTGGAAAAAGGTTGAAAGTATGGGACACCCAGTCATAATTGTTCTAGTGAGACAAGCTCACTATTACACCACCTCGAGGTGCACTACAATATATTTTATATAGTAATATATAGTATATATACTTTAGTATGAAGAAAAATACAGAAAAAACTGAAATTTTTATATAAGATCAGCGTTCCGTTTAAATATGATCACGTCGTCGTCACGTGGGCAATGTTGTGAAAAACGTATTCGAAGATGCTTTCCAAATATTAAAATATTAAAAAAGTCGATTGAACTATTTTATATAAACAGTTCAAGAAATCCCTTCCGTTGATATAGGAATACGTAGAGATTAATAGGTTCTTATATCTTCATACAAGCTTGAAGTCCTCCACGTTATCTGTTTGGATTACTTGTGCTCTTATGTCCATCGTCTTTTGTGTTAAATTTTTATATGTTCTAATGTTAATTATGTTTAAATGAAAATGTCCATGAAGATGGTCTTAAATAGACCGAAACGTCCGACGTCGACTTTATATTAACATTAATACAGCATAATTGCATGTTAAAATTTTTGTTTGTTTTTTCTGTATTTTTCTTCATACTGTCGGATCTATATCCATATATTTGCTTACACACTTTAGTATATATTAAGATTGAAACAGCTGAATATCTTCTTTGAGTTGTAGCAGTTATTGGTTCAGACTTCATGATGTCATTTGCAGCTGCATGCCATTGTAAATTGGTTGTGTGCCACGTGTGGTTACTGACCCCTGGCCTAGCATATGTGTGGGTTTAGATATGAATGAAGATGAAAGTCTAAAACCAGTATGCAATAATGGATATATTGCAGAACCTCAGAAAACCTATGTACAGAGCATAGGGAAGAATTTTCAGTAGCAAGACAGTCACATACTCATTCTTTTAGGGTTTTTTTTTTTTTTAAAATTCATGAACTCACCCTTTAATCCACTAGTATCAAACAAAAGCTGAAATCTTGTGATAATAGCAATGAAGATGAGGAGAAAAGTCCTTATAAGTGCAAATAATGATAATTTCTCATCCCAGGAATTAAATAGAAGTGTTATAATTTATCAAATTTGGCAGTAGCAGAAAAATTAAATTTATCATTTACTATCTTCTAAAAAGGATATGTTTGCTAATATTGTATAATATCCAAATCTTATATTGCTTCCTGATCTTTTGAACAGGTGTAGAGGTTTATCCCTTGTTTCTTGTTTAGTATTGACTTTCCAGTTCCTTGTAAATTCTACTATAAATTTATACTAGTAATGTCTCCACTTAAATTCTGAAACTTCTATCATTACTGGATTTCCAGTTTCTTTCTTCCCTTTCACTTCTAGCAGCACTTTAAATCTTAGTGGGGTTATCACCTTGCTTGGGGTGAATTGGCTAAAAAAAAATTTTAGAATTAAGGTTTACGGGTTATTTTTACCTCTTCTGTCCATGGGACTGAAGGTAGAAAATTGCTTTATTTACCATTTTTCTTTAAGAATGTAACTTGTTTGCAATAAAATAAGTTTCTTAATTCTCATATTATTTTATTGTCTTTTATTCTGTGAGTTAAAAAACTAAGAGATTTACTGTACTTATCAATTGCCAATGTAGGTATTAATATGCAATAAAATGCTGGTAACACAATTATTTTATTAGTTATGCATTTGATCCATCTTCTTTTTCTGTGTGCCTTATCTCTTCAGAATGTTGGAGATCATGGCTCTCTACATTTTTCTTTGTTGCTCTTTGTAATGCTTATCTTTTTACTATCTCTCACATGCACTGTTCTGCCATTCAGTGACACAAGGTTGTTAAGCAGTTACTGTTTCTCTTTGTACTGCTTGCTTTTAAGCCTTTGAATTATGCATTCCTGAACAATTTTAACCCTTCTGCCTGAGCTCCTGAGTCAAAATTTCACAAATAATTGGTATGTAATGTTTCATTGTAGATATAAAAATAGTTACGAGTGTTTACCCACCATTCAACCAGTGGCTAGGCATTACGTCATTTTTCTCTCCAACCAGCAAAGCAGTGGTCAGAGCTCAAAGGATTAATATGCCCTTTGACCTTACATGCTCTATCCATGACATTTTCAGCATGCTTCTGTTGGACCACATCTCTGTTGCTTTCCTTTTATTCTTCATCTCTGATCAATTTGCCCCTTATTTACTGCTATATAGGAAGAAAGATATTACATAATATTTGTCTTTATACTACTCCTCCCACTCCCTGTTATGTCATCGATTTAAACAATCTCATTAGGTTGATTACTCTCTGTATCTCTCTTCCCTTCCAGCTTTCAATATGTCTCATGAGTGTCAAAATCTCTAAGCCCTCTTTCCTCATTATGCAACCCAGAAATTTAACTCTCACTGATTTGAAGTATGTACTTTTTGTTTTCATTTTCCTTAAAACTTTGTTGTTGCTCATAAGTTTCGACCATGTCATTCTCAGCACCCTTCAGTAGAATGTTCGATCCATCAATGTCATAAATTTTTATTTTCTTTGTAGAACGGTCGTCGTTCTTTTCTAGGGAATAGAATTGTTGTAATGCAACTTGGATATGTGCAACACTATTCAAATGCAGGAATCTCTTTGTATAGTTATTGTCAACACAACACAATACTTTGAGGAATGTATTTTTTCAGGTATCATCAAGTTTAGATGGAAAGAAAGGAAATATCCTTCTGTTGGTAACAACCAATTTAACATTCTTGTATTGATGCCAAAAGGAAGATAACGCTAAACCTGAAACTGAAATGTAAGATTGATTTTGAAAGATCTATAAAAAAAATAAAAGGACTTGTTTCTTTTGGAAAGATGTTGGCTTTGTTCACATGGATTAAACCTGACAAGGTTTTAAGAATGCAATGACCAAAAAGTTAATGTACAATGAAGAGTTTCAAGTGTTTGTAGAATGCAGTACACTTAATTCTTTTTTTGGCATGGTTTTGAAATAATATAGTCCAACATAATGAACCAATTATTTTTTGCACTATTTTTTTACCTTAACACAGTTTAAACATCTTAATTAATTTATTAAGGCATTTGTTGGATTTAATCCATCTAAAATATATATATATATATATATATATATATAATAATAATAATAATATTTTTGATTAAAAAATATGATTCCTTCTACATAAGAGTTCTCATGTTTCAAAAATGAGAGCCGAAACCATCTGCAAGTGAAATTTTAGGAATCCTAAAATTTCGCTTGAAGATAAAACGGGACTAAACACCACAATTCAACTTAATTTTAATAATTATTTGGATGGTTTCGGCTCTCGTTTTTGAAACATGAGAACTCTTATGTATGAAGAATCATATTTTTAATCAAAAATATTATTATAATAAAACTCTACTTCTGTATGGAGCACTGTCTTCTTAAAAATAAACCAAAAATACTAAGGAACCCTGGATTATGCTCTAACGTGTTCTTTTTCTATTTTCTGCATACCTGCACTTACATATATATATATATATATATATATATATATATATATATATAACAATTGATAGTTAACAAACAACTCTATACAATAGCTATATAATAACCACATATTCACCTATAATTATTTTTATTCAACCGCCTTTAGAATAGTCTTTGTAATAACCATCCCCACTTATTCAGTAGCCATTGGAATAACACAATAAACTGGAAATAACTGACAATCCTACCCATAATACTCAAATTAGCTCATACCCATCCCATGTTGTTGAAGACTGCATTCACTCATGAAACAGATTCTCGCCACTCGCTATTGGCCACAGTTTCCACTCAATTCTCTTTTTGCAGGACCTATGCATTGTACATACATAGTATTTCAGAGAATGTATATGATTGCACGTTAGTTTATAGTAGTGATGATGAAGAAGTGGCTCCACTATCTACAAGTACAATTGTAGAAGGCCTCCAAATAGCCAATAAACTTGGAAATCATTTTCTTACAAATGATAACAATGTTGAACGATCTGTGCATTTCCAATGTGATTTGAAAATGATTATGGCACGCTATGAAGAATCATATAAAAAAACTAGCAAAAACAAAATCACAGTGTCTGATAACTGAATTTGTATTCAAAACTAGTGAAACCAAAAAAAACACAAGATGTTAATTTTATTCAAAATACATATGAAAATATATCGCCATTAAATATTTCCACTGATGAGTGTTTTTGCGTCACTGAAAAACAACAGAAAGTGGGAACATTTACTGTCTAGTAATGACTGAATGATTATTTTATATATATAAAATTCAATTTATTTGTATATGAAAATTAACATTTTTTTTATTAAATATATTTGGATGGAACCTATCTCTAATTATATGTACTTTGGATATTTTTTTATATGGTTTTATATTGCATGGTAGTCTCCCTTGCAAAAAGAGAATTGAGTGTATTTACACTCTATCCTGGGCATTGTGCACATTTACCCATAAATATAGCATACCTTAAAATTATATTTTATCATATACATTTCCCTCGTAATACCAACAGACACACTTCTCTACTTGATCTCCTCCTTACCCCACTCTTAGGACTCTTGTTTGCTACTCTGTCCTCTTGGTAACTACGGTCACGTGATAGTGTCTGTAGATATTTCTTTCCGTTTGTCTATTAAAGAAGTCACAGGACACCATTTTGTTACCAACATCTTGATCAGGATTTATTTCATGATTTTCATTGTGATGCCTATTGGAGTGAAAAACAACAGAAATTGGGCACATTTATTACCTAGTAGTGACACTGAATGATTGTTATGTGTGTATGTCTGTATAAATAAGTAAATAAAAAATTCAGTTTATTTGTATATGAAAATTAACATTTTTTTTTATTAAATATATTTGGATGGAACCTATCTCTAATTCTCTGGTGTGTATCCCCTGTACAAAAAGAGAATTGTGTGTCTATATTCATGACTTTTTGGAAATACCTTGACAATCAGGATATGCAACTTGGAAAAAATCTGAGAAACTCTACTGAAATTTGTACTTATTTGTATTGCTTTTGCATAATACATTTAGGAAAGGCAGAAGTTCTTCTCTTTTCCCTAAAACTATAGTTTAAATAGCTAGGCTGATTTGATGAAGTAGCAAACAGTTTAGGAGAAGGAAAACAAAAATCAATATCAACATAAAAAAGGATGGGCTCCATCAGATTATATTGTCCTAGACACACTACTACTGCTATGGCTGCAGTATATATAGTGTTCCCAGACCTTAATGGGTTATGGAACCCATGATGTTACCAAAGCTAGAATTACTTTAACTGCATTTGGAAAAGGTATGAATCCATTTTCCTCCAGTTATGGGTTAAATAATGCTTGCCTTGAGGTGGAAAAAATGTAGAAGGTAAACTGAATAAAAAAAAAAAAAAAAGGATAGGTTATTTAGGTGATCTTCCCATAGACACAACGCTACTATGGTTGCAATACATGTGGTACCCTTATGAAGCCCAATGGGTCTCATGCGATGGTGTTACCAAGGCTGGAATTACTTTACTCCACTTGAATCCATCTTCCTACAGTTCTGGGTTAAACAGAAATGCAGACTGGGCTTTTTTTGCCTTGAGGTGGTAATAAATCTAGTGGAAGGATAACTGAATTAAATAACCAGCCCTCACAGGAATCAGCTTTAACAGGTTATCTTGCCCTAGACACACCGCTGCTACTTTGGCTGCAGTACATGTGGTGCCCCTATGGTCCTAATGGGTTAGGAGCCTCATGTAATGGTGTTACTAAAGCTGAAATTACTGGCCTTTAAATGGCCTTTCCTGATATCAATATTTTTTAAAAGAATGTGTTAATAAATTTCTGTTTCTCTTACAAAGGACAGAGAGAAAATAAAAATCTGAACAAATAAGATTTTCTCATTTCATTTATTTTATAAAATTTTAATTTCATGATTCATGATGTAATCTATTTACATTATTTGAACTATTGTCCTCATCTTTGTTGCCATGTTTATCGCAACATCTCGGCCGTTGTACGCTCCGGCCTTCTTCAGGTGGTTGGAATGTTGAACTGAACCCTTTATTTCACTCACTGGGGTAGAGTGTTCTACCTTTATCTACTTGAGGACACATGGCACAGTGGATAAAGGCGTTAGTTAGACCCAAAGAGTGTGAGTGCAATACTTGGTTAAGGCGGTGGAGAACTTTAAGAGGGGAATTAACAGGAGATAAATGACTTCCATTAGACATGGCACATGGAACTAGAACACTCTACCCCAGTGAGTGAAATAAAGGGTTCAGTTCAACATTCCAACAACCTGAAGAAGGCCAGAGCATACAATGGCCGAGATGTTGTGATAAACATGGTGACAAAGATGAGGACAATAGTCTGAATAATGTAAATAGTGTACATAATATCTCATCTCAGAAATATAGACAGATGATGTAATCTTTGCTATCATAGGTAGGATTTATTGAAGAAATATATTAACAGTTTCATTTCCTGTAATCATGACATATTAGTGACACAGCAAATATGAAAATCTGAATAATAAAGTAAGTAGGTACTAAAATATCCCTCATGCACTTGGGGTGGAAACAGATATTGTAAATATGATATGAATGCAACTCTTGTATTCAATATCAACTTCATAGGTATACTCAGCGCTGCATTATATTTCTCTTGAGGTTAATCATCATTTATAAGAATTACTGACATTGCTTAAGTTTTAATAGAAATCTTTGATTGTAGCTTAGAATTTGTTTGTTTCTTTATACAGAAGAATGCCAATTATTGCTGAAACAACAACAAATGGAAGGATGTTCTTGCTGTTGTTTTTACTCCATCTTCTCATGATAAAATATATCGTATAAATATGATATATATATATATATATATATATATATATATATATATTATACAATCAACCAGAAGGTGAATTAGAAGGAAATAAACAAGTAGACAACTTCAAATAGCTTGGTGCTTGGATTCAGTCAAGTGAAAAGGTGTAGGAAATTTGTTTGTTTTTTTTTATATTAATCACCTGAACATCTAAATTCCGAACAATGATAAAATAAAGAAAACATAGGTATGCCTGTTAAATAAACATTTGTATTTACTAACGTGTATACATGAAAAAAAAATCTTTATTTGAGTTAGTCTTTGGGTAGTTTGTACATGGAAAAAACTGTAGTTTTGAAAAGACTTTAAAATAGTTGGTTCACAGAAAAATCTGTGGTTGAGAAAAGAATTTTATTGTTAGCAAAGATTCACAAAGTTAGACACTCTGGCAAATTAGCTTTAAAAGTCTTAAACATTTTATTCATCACTACAAAGACTGAGTGTATCTTCTGCTTGCAAAATCCCTTTTAACCTGTTTTTGTTTTGAAGACTTGTTAGGCATTCCATATCTTGAAATCTTTGAATACCATATCATTGGAATCTCTCGCAGTGTCTATCAGTGCTGATTGCTCTTTTATTTTGACATAATTCTTCATTTAAATGCTTAATATTGGAACCATTATTATTTTCTACATGTCTTTGAATCATGGGAAATATTTTTAATCTTGTCTCATTAGCAGTCTTATTCTTATCCCTCTCCTACCCATATGTCTGAGATGGTCTAAATTCAACATCTCCCATGTTTCATGACACTTTGCTTCTTCTCACTCAAAGGCCAGCCTTATGATGGAGATTTTTACAGTCAAAATGTGTAGAAGGTGAGAGTCTTGGCCTATCAAGTTATTCTTGAAGGTCATTTGCTCAAAGTGGGGAGATTGATATTCTTTGGGAATTTTTTTTTTTTTTTTTTAAGCATTATGCCCCAAGCAAGGCGTGAAGCCACTAGGATGCAGGGGGTTGCAGAAGATTTGGTGCAAGAGCAGATAGGAGTGATAGAAGAAAGGATGAGGAGAGGGATAGTGGGTAGATCAAGGTAACTGGAGATGTCGATTGACATTACATTTGAATATTTGAAGATTATAAATTTCAGGGAAACAGTGATTGGGAAGGGTGTTCCACAGGTGAGAGGTGTGAGGTATGAAGCTATTGGAGTAGAAGAGACAGCTACATTTAAAAGTTTCTACAGTGTAAGGGTGAGAGCGGGATGCCAGCCTTGTAGGGCGCTTGAATTCATGGAGTCTGAGAACCAGTGAAAGCAGCTCATCGGAGCAATTACCATGAAAGTACTTGTAGAAAAGACAGAGAGAGGCAACGGCGTGTTTGTGGGAGAGTGACTGTAGATGAGATGCCAGATCAGGGCCAACCATATTACATATCTGTCTCTGGATCTTGTCAAGAACTCTGAGGTAAACAGAAGGTGCCCCAGACCATATATGGCAGCAATACTCCATGCAAGGGTGAATAGTTGATTTGTATATTTGAAGTATCGATTCCGGAGAGAAGAATTTCCTGGCGCGGCACAGAGAGCCAACTTTCCTTGCGGTGGAAGAAGCAATTGACTCAATGTATTTGTTCCATCTCAGGTCAGCAGTCAACGTGAGACCGAGCAGACACAGGGAGTTGCTCTCAAGAAGTTGACTATCAGACATTCTAATGTGGGCAGGGAAGGATCTCTATGATGATTAATAGAGAGTAGTTTATGTTTTTGAGGCGTTAAAGTTGACCATCCAATTCTTGCCCCAATTAACAACCGATTGGAGGTCCATTTCAAGACACATGGCCAGGTTAGTTTTGTCACCGACACTAGATTTGTTTTTGAGGCAGGAGTAAATTGTAGTGTTGTCTGCGTAGATGCCAACTTAGGAATCTATGGTGTCAGGAAGGTCGTTGATGAAAATAAGGAATAGAGTGGGGCCAAAGATGGAACCTTGGGGAACACCTGCATTCGTGGGATAGGAACTGGAGGAGAATCCGTTGAGAACGACATGTCCAATGTTGTAGCTGTGTCCTTCACTCATACTCAAGTGAATATGAGCAATCAGATAATGGTGGCTAATAACCTTGTTTTGTAGACAGTTATGAGTAAGTTTGATGTGCTTTACTGCAGCGTCATTGTAGATGAAGTTCTATTCATAGTGCATTATATTAAGTGAAATTCTCTTAGTTTGAGGTACCTTACTGAATCTTTGTTTCAGACAAAATTCTATTCACAGCATGTACATTATATCAAATGAAGTTCTCTTTGTGGGCGGTACCTTACTATATCAGACAACTTCTCCCCCAGAAATGTTGCACTGTGGTAAAGACACCTGAGAGCATGTTTCTTTGATCACTACAATCTTAAACTCTCCAAGCTGATAGTCAGACATTATCTATCCTACATATCCTCATAATATGCACCTGTTGTTCTCTCCTTGTCTACCCTTAAAACAAACCTCATTCAGTAACCCTTTACCTTGAGTGACCTCTTGTGCTTTCTATTGGGTGAGGTATGAAAAAAAATAAAAAATCAGTATTTCAACAGTTTGAGTCTACCAGCCTGTTTCCAATTCTCCCATGGAAAACTTAAAATCACCCTGAGTGGGGTGGGTAATTCCTACTTAGTAATTTCCTAGGGTTTCCAACATTAGGTGGTCAAACCCAGTGTCGAGTTACCTCCTCCTAATTTTCAAAACTGCTAGTAGGGGACACTTTCCAGCCCTATAAATACTCCGATAATTATTTGCAGCCTCTTACTTTTTACGTCAACATGTAAGTTTCTCATGGAAGAACACGTTCCCTTTTTGGGAAACGCATGAACAATACACATCTTTCACTTCTTTTTTTCTTGGACTTTCTCCTACACCAAACAACACATACTCAAACAATTCACTAGCTTAAATGCTTTCTTCATTCATGTTCATTGTTCAGGAACTCACAACAATATTCTATTGTATATGTAACCCTTTATTGTTAAAACATTATCATTTGTTTGTACACATATATATTGGTCCTTGTTGTTTCTTTGCATTTTTTTTATGTGGACTCATATTCCAAGTCTATTATGTTGGTTGTAGGCATATCAGGAGACACATGTGTTTAACTCTCAATGCATACACTGGCCTGCAACACTGTTAAAAATCAAAGTTTCAAATGAGATAGGCCGGTTCTCTCAGTTAAAAAGATTGTTAAAATCAAATCTTTATCTGTTACTATTTTTCTCTATTTTGGCTTTAAAGAAAAGAGTGTTGAACTGCTGTATAACCATGAATAATGGGAAGTTTCCTCACAAATGAAGATAAAAAATTTGTCAACTGATGTGATACTAGAAAAAGATATTGAGAATACCATGGACAAAACATGTAGGCACTGAGGAAGTTTTAAGGAAAATAAAAACAAAAATTACATGTACTTAGAATCAGAAAGCAACTGCTGAAATTTCTGGGAAGCATGAGGAAAGAGGTCTTGGAGAAATTGACACTCATAGGATGTATTGAAGGAAAGATAAGCAGAGTAATCTACCTAATGAGCTTGCGAAAAAGGAATAATATATTGAAAATACTTTAAAGCTTCAATACTCTAATTATATAATATTCAGTGTGAAACCATAGGTTCATAAAATATTTAAAAAATAAAAGAGAGGACTATTCTGATAAACCCAATGAATTAAAATTATTGTCCTACTGACCAACTCTATCACAACGACAATTGAAAAGAATTTATCTAAACTCAACATAAAATTTATCATAACTGTATTTAAAACAATAAAACACTTGGTACAAAACAAAATAATAAGCTAAAACTTGAAGGAACAATTTACTTTATCACCTGTAATAATTGCCATGAGGAGAAACTGCAAGGAATTTAAATAAAAGATTATATGAACATAGAAGGGATCTTTTACAAAACACACCCAATGCATTAGTTGTTCACCATAATGAGTTAGGACATGATTTTGATTTAAAAAATGCTATTTTAATTAAAAGAGAAATCAATTTAGTAAGACAAAAATGTATGGAAAGTGCTTTAATTGCTAGATCATCCATAGTAAATTTACGTCCAGGTTCTTACAGCATTTTAGATTTCTTGGCATATCTATGATTGCAATGTGGAATTCTTAATGACAAAAGTAATAAAAAAGAAAGTAAATGAAATCATCTAGACTCTATACCCTGATGCATATTATAAAAAAAAAACAATTTAAATTTAAAATTTCTTTGTTTCTTCTCCTTTGTGTGCATGTGTATTTGAATCAACATAAACATCACTTTAGTCCATTGATGTCATAAAGGACGAAATACATCAAATGATAACTTTTTCTACTTTGTCATAAATTTTCCTAAAATTGTTCTTGATATCTAAAAGATTTATATAATGTTTTTCCATCTGTTGGAAGAAAAAGCATAAAAATTTAATAATTATTTTGACCTTTTTGCAGCTTCACTGTTCATTACAGTGGCCTTCATTTTCAAGATAGAATATTTCCTTTTCAATTAACTATTATAAAGCTTTCATTTTTTTTTTTTAATATTTTAACTCAAAAATCAATAATCTTGAATTGATTCTAATAACTTTACTGTCTCTAATTACATTTATTTAACTAAAATTTTCTTCTGTCTGAATTTCTGGGATGAGGAGTTATCATTATTTACATTCAGACTAATGTCTTCATCTTTATTGTTATCACAATGTTTCATCCTTTATACCCTCCAGCCTTATTCAGTGATCTGGGTAACATTTAGGGAATTTTGAACTGAATCCTTTATTTAATTTACAAGGGTAGATTAATTAAAGGTTACAGTTCAAAATAAGTTTTGACCTTTTATCTACTGTTGTCTATTTAATGTTTCTAGGGTTATTCAGTTACTCTGGAGTAAACAGAAATTACACACACAAAACATTTTTTAACAAAAATAGATATGCAAACAGTACAACACTCCCTAAACATATGTGGGAACTTAGAAACAAAACCTAAATTTACCAAAAATATTGTGGAAAAATAGTACCAGCCTACACCAATAACTCCAAAAACTGTAACTTTAGTCTGGAGGAGAAAATAGCTATAATCACTTTCTGAGGTCAACGCATATTGCTAAATAAATAAGAACTTATTTCAAAATGCAGACATGAAAATAAATTTTTACTGTATTTAGTTAAACGTCAAAAACTAGTATCTTGTAATACATCACTGAGAAAAATGCTAATATCTGTATTTTATCCGAGAAAAATAATATAATATACTTTATAAAAGAACAATACCTGAAACAAAACAAATAAAAATCCATCCCAGAAAATAAATACATATGTAATAAATAAATTATATAAATAAGTACATATCCACAGCTATATGAATTTAATAATAATCAGTAGCAATCTCTATCTATAAAAAGCAGGATGTGTGTGTGTGTGTGTGTGTGTGTGTGTGTGTGTGTAACAAATGCACGGCTGCAATTTTCGACAGATTTGCACCAAAATTTACATGCACAAAGTTAGTGGGAAGGCCAAGACTGACTTTGCATTTCCCAACTCCCATTGATAGTGAAAATAATCGATTTTTTTCATGCTTCTACAGCAGTTTTCATGTAGTTTGTGGCCATTTTGTACTGGTCAGAGTGAGAGCCAAAATCTGGCTGCCACGAATAGCCAGGAAGATTCTATTGGCCAGCATGAGAGCCAACAGCTGACTGACATGAATGTTAACTAGCATTGATAGCTGCATTTGTCACAAGTGGGAAAAATTTAAATCTGCATGCACTTTACTCCAATTGGCTCATTCGTTTGATTAAACTCAACGTTGATTCTGATTCTGCAGAACTGGGTTGGGTGTGAAAAAGTAATTGTTGTTAACATTCTTTTTTCATTTGGTTTTTCCAGTTATGAGTCCTTTTTTAAAGCTGATCATTTTGTGTCCATTTTTAGTTCTTTTTTTGTTACAGATTTAATGTTTAGTATAGACCTTAGAAAAAATTCGCAGTGTGAGATAGGCAAGAAGTAAGGCATGTAGCAACATCAGCACGGCAAAGGGCACTCTTTTAAAGGCAAGGAAGGGCAAAAATATTTCAAGTCAAGTGATAGTGATTGCTGTATGTCGTATGATTTTTGAATCAAGCACGGGCAACACCGGGTCATGCTGCTAGTTAGTGAATAAATATGAAATACACTGTTTTTGTAAGAGCCAGATGTAAGAACTGTCAAGACCTTACTCTCCAGTCTTGATAAAGTTGAAAAGTGTCTCCGAGCACTTGTAGGTGACAAATTATTCTCTATCTTCCAATCTCTCTCTCACATGTGGGATGTGAAGTCTCTCACAGCTCTATCACTACTATTAAAGAAAGTGCTCAGAAAACTACATTCCCTGGTTCTGCCAGTTCAAATCTTCATGGCAAGAACACACTATGCCACTTTCGTTGTAGCTAACCCCACCTACATTCCTTTCATATCCCATAAGTGGGAAGTTCCATTGAAACAGCATCTGCCAGCAAACCACTGTTCTGTGGAACAACCTCCCAAAAGGATGCCTCCCTTATCACTAGAATCTCAGTGTGTTCAAGTCTAAGGTTAACCATTATCTTTCTCTCCTATCCACACAAATTGCCTCTGAACATAAACCTCTACCTTGAGTAGGCCCCCTTACTGAAAAAAAAAAAAAAAAAAATTATAAATTTGTTTAAAAGCTAACAAACAACCTGATTACACTGGATAAAAAAATTACTGCTTTCCATTCTATAATTACTTCCAATCAATAGCCGTTAGAATAATTTAAAATAACCATTTCTACATATTTAATAGCTGTTAGAATAACACACTAAACCAGATATAACTAATCTTACTACCCATAATGACCCATTGACTAATATATTGCTTGAGGAACTCTTAGCTTCTTCCTGTCAACTTTGATCTTCAAAAATTTAAATGCAATGTCAATTGTTATCTTCTGTCTTCTTGTTCTTTTATTGTTCTCTCTCCTTAATAGTACTATTTATTTCTCATATTCTCTAATACTCAGTCACCCCCTTGTGTCAGAGTAGCTTTATTGCCTTTGATCTTCAAAAATTTAAATGCAATGTCAATCGTTACCTTCTGTTGTCTTAGTGACTTTATTGCCTTGCTAGGGGTGAAATGATTAAAAAAAAAACAGTCAAGTTACTTCCCAACCCACATGAAACAGACTGTTGGCATTTGGTGTTAAACTCTGTGTCCATGCTGATAATATTTACATACACTCTATCTTGGGATATTCACAACATTTTTAGTCTATAAATACAGCATACCATAAAACTATATTTTATAAAATGAATGAATTTAGAAATATATGTTATATATTATCACAGAAAGTCTTTTTTTTTCCATATGGTTGTGAACATTGAATTGATGGTTGGTTTAAAGGTCTCTCATAGAAATAGCCAACCAGCATGACTTGTAAGAAATGGGGATGCTTATACCTTAAATCTGAAAGGGGCAGTTGAAATTACTAGAGCATAAAAGGCAGAAAGAGGGTTTGGAGAATTTGACACTCATAGGGCATACTGTAGGCAAGCGGGGCAGAGAAAGACAGTGGTTAACCTTCCTAACAAGTTTATATAATAGTTGACAGGACAGGAATTGGTAGAGATGGTAAAAAAAACAAATCTTACTAAGAGTTACAAAGAGTAGAAAGTTGTGGAGAGCCATGATCACTCATGTCCTTATCTCTGGAAGGGGATCTTTTTTGTTAATTCACCCCAAAATAAAAATCTCATACCAAATTCTTACAGAATGAGGCTCTTCCACTGCACTCTGGTTGGGTGTAGTTTGCAATCACCCCAAATGTGGGCAACTTAGGTGCACTATTTCTAACTTGGGGGGGGTCAATATTTGTGCTCACGCTGATAAACAAACCAAAAACAGACTTTTTCTTTTCCTTTTTTAAATTGTAAAAAATTCCTTGTAAGTACCTTACATTGAATATCATCCACACTTACGAAATGTGTATAACTCCCTGATTTTTTGGTAATTTTTCATTCCAAGGGCTGGAGTTGTGCAAGGCAAGCTGAACAAATTTTGATTCAAAATTTACAATTTCAAGAGAGTGCCAAAAATTTAATAAAAAACAAACTTTGATTTAAAATTTACAATTTCGCAGGGTGAATTAATATTTGCACTAAGTAATGTCTTAAAATAATTGTCGGACTTTGTCCATTTCATAATGTGTGACGTCATTTGTTTACATTTGGATACAGCTATAAATGTATGTGAGAAAATCATGGAAAATTGTAGTTTAAAAACAGTAAACTCGACCTTGTTAACCGAAACGCTCCTCTGTGGCTCAATCGGTAAAATCAGGCTATATGACGGTTCCGTATAGGATACAGGTTCGATTCCTGTCAGAGGACGCATATTTTCTATGACAATTTCTCGGACTATATATAGTTCTAAATGTTGTTAATACTGTTTATTATAAACAGAGCATTTACTTAAATATTTGTATCTATCAGAAGAATGTATAAACATAAAAATGTCTTATATCGGGGTTTGGTCTATTTTATATACATTAACACAGGCTCTAATTTGGGACCAGAGAAAATCTCTCTTATATCCAGGTTACACTGTATAAGTAATTAATTTCAATATTATTTTTTTTCTTTTTTTTTGTTGTTTGAAGGGGAGGCAATGAAATTGTTATTAATATAAAGTTGTAGAGTTTTGTTTTATTAAAGAAAATGAAAGTATCCACGTCAGATGTGGAGAAGGAAAAAAAATAAAGATATTGAGCTTTTTTTCACTAAGCAATGCCCTTGCCTATTGTACAGGGTTGGGGAATGAAGCGAGTCGAGGAGTGCGTTCAGAAAAGGACATCATACTTATGTGTGGAATTTCAATTCAATGTCTGTGTTATTCATTCTAGATATAAGATATAGCTTCCCTGTAGGTAAGTAAAAAATAATGTTGGACATGGCTGGGGAGGGACAACGTTCAGAAGAAGTAAAAAGAAAAAAAAGGAAAGGAAGTGTTTCTGATCTGTTTCCCCTTACAACATGCAGCCGCCTCTTTCCCTTCCACTGACCTTGTTTGTTAGGGGGGGTGGAGAAAGTCATTGATAGAAATGCTTGCAGACATCCCAGAGCTGTTTGTCTTTTTCAATCTGCTCTTTGGTGCCATCATGTCAAAGTGGGGGCCCACTTAGCTAACATGTCAAATGGATTCTTTCTATCACTGTGTTTAAGTTTGCTCCCTTAACAGCATTCTTTGTGTCAAACAACATATCTGTTGTTCTCATCATATTTGAATAGAATCACTTCCGAGGTTTATATAGATACTAGTTCAGTACCTATCACTCTGTTTAACAGCAAGATGATCACATTTCAACTCCGCGTTTTTTGTTTATGTAAATTACTGCATTTTTATCAGAGAATATATTCATTTTAAATACAGAAGGAATTACAAAAATGACTTCAATCAGCTGCACATCTCAGTTGACATAGGCCAAAAGAGGAAAGAGAAATTATCCCTTGTGACACAGATGTCTATTTCAATTTCCTTCAAGTTGTGCAAGCTTCTGTAGATTTTAATTCAATCACTGACCTAAAAAATATTTTTTCAAAATTAAAAAAAAAAAACTTTAAAAATAATTTTATTATCGATTCTTCTTCTATGTGCTATATCCATTCAGAATGTTAGTGACCATGACTCTTCACTATTTCCTGTCCTTTGTAGCTCTTTTTTTAAGCATTTCACCCCAAGCAAGGCGGGAAGCCACTAGCATGCAAGGTGTTACAGAGAATTGGAGTGAGACCAAATAGGAGTGATAGAGGAAAGGATGAAGAGAAGGATAGGGGATAGTTCAAGGCATCTGGAGATGTCAGTTGACATTACATTTGAATAGTTGGAGATTATTGCTATCAGGGAAACAGGAAAAGGGGAGGGAGTTCCACAGGCAAGAGGTGTGAGACATGAAGCTATTAGAGTAGAAGAGACGGCTACATTTAACAGTTTCGACACTGAAAGGGTGAGAGCGAGAAGCCAGCCTAAATGAACACTTAAATTCATGAAGTCTGGGAACCAGCGAAAGCAGCTCATCGGAGCAGTTACCATGAATTTGTAAAAAAAAGACAAAGGGAGGTGACGGCACATCTGTGAGAGAGTGACTGTAGATGAGATGCCAGGTCAGGGACAATTATATTGCATATCCATCTCTGGATCTTATCAAGAACCTTGAGACAAACAGAAGGGGCAGCAATATTTCATGCAAGGGTGAATGGTTGATTTGTAGATTTGAAGGATCGACTCCGGCGATAAAAATTTCCTGGCGTGGCACAGGGAGCCAACTTTCCTTGCGGTGGACGAAGCTATTGACTCAATGTATTTGTTCCATCTCAGGTCAGCAGTCAATATGTTAGTGAATTTTTATCATATCTCTCCTAATTCCTTTTTCTGCCTTCAATCTATATGTGTTGTTTCCTTTGTCTTTCTTGCCTTCAGTGTATACCGTGAGTCTCAAATTATAAATATGCACTCCAGAAATTTCAACTGGCTGTTCCTAGTGTTAAGTAGAAGTGTCCTTGTTCCTATTTTCAATCCATGGTACACCACACACTAGATAAGTACGTAAATGTTATTTTATTTTTAGTTGTATAATTTTTCTCTTTCTCCTCTTTTAAGTTTTGCATTGATACTTTGAAAAGTAGGTATTTATCCGTGCACCTACAAGGTCAAATTTAATGTGGGTTTATCGGTAATACTGTAGAAAAATTGCTCCAGTCACTTGGCACTTCCCGTTAGTGGTGGTGAGCATCAGACGTTTGGTCCCAGTACCATCCTGAAGGAGCGGTCCTGCTACTGGGCATGGTACCTTGGGGCTTGAGCTAATATTTTCAACTTCTCAGGCAAAAGCAAATTCCCGTGACAGGGAATATTGTTATAAAAAATTGTCCACATGTTGAATTCATTTCTTTTGAAACCCTTCTGCTCTTCAAAAAGGAACCTGTATCTGTTAAGAAGGGGCTTGTTTAAATTTTGATTTGATCCACTGAATTGATGAAAGGGGAAAAAAAAAGATAATCGTGCCTGAAGAGAAAGATAAACTAAAAATCTTTTCTTTGAATTGGCACATGAATATCTGTGTTCTTTTACAAATATATAAGTGACCCGCATTCAAAATATTGACTTCCTCGATTATCCAGACACTCTGGAACAGGGGCTTAAAAATACGTTTGGATAATCCAAAATTCCAGACAGCTGAATGCCTAAATTATTGAAAAAGAATGAAAAAAAAAGTCATTTTCTGAAAGAATTTTTGAACATTTCAAATATCAAACTTTTTGTTCCGGATTTCATCCATGTAGTCTGTGTTCACTTGTGAAAGAATCAATTTCACTGTCTTCTCATCTGTTCTTTGATGTTCCCTTCTTTTTTTCCTCCTCCTCTTATGTTGTTACCATTCGTCCACTACAGAAAACCCGTATTCGACCATGCGATGATCTAAAACAATTTCCCTATCGGTTATGCGATTTTTATAGTCTTCTCTATTTACCAACCTCCCCACAAAACAAGATGTGGTACAAGGCCAGTTTTTAATGTGGGGCGTTCTGAGCCCATAGGCTTGGGGAAAAATTTGCCCATAGACACCCTATACACGGAGTTGGGTTTGTATACCTCCCCAAACGAGATTTTGCCTTTCGGCATAGCCTTGTCTGGGTTCCTCTCTGCCCGGAGGCAGTGTGTTTGACAAAAGAGGAAGAGAAAGCTTTCTTCTTGTCCTCAAAAATATCTTCTCGATAGTCGAAAATTTGCATGTTACCAGCAAAATCTCGTATTTGCGAGAATGTAACGTTCTTAAATATTCACCGTATGAGCGGCCATTCTCTTTTTTTTTTTTTTTTTTTTTTTTTTAAAAAATCACTTCTGGATTTCTATACACATGCAAAGTTTCTTGGTGCCGGTGGTGAGCCATTTTTTTTTGTTTATTTGTTTTTCCTTTCAGTTCTCCAATCACAGCTCAGTTTATTTTTTTATGGAAAAAAAAATGTATCGACTTTTGTCTGTTTCTGTCTGGCGTTGCGTTTTCCCTCCGTTAATTCACAAAGCTAGATTAAAGTAGATATATTTGTCAGAAGGGTAACTTCCGGTTGAAAACTCAAACAACTTTAACATCCTTTCTCTTGTTGTTGAAAGCATCAGGCTCTATCAACTTTGTCAAACAATGGACTTTTCTTAGATTTTTGATGAATATGGATATTCTTAACTCAGATTTTGTCTGTTTTAAATTTTTCAAAATATTTCGGATTTTGTTTTTCCTTTTTTTTTCTTTTTTTTTTTTTTTCGCTATGATCTCAGTTTGCAGAATTGTCTTCTGAACCAGAACATGCTTTTGATTACACCTCAACAAATAAAATATCTTTATTTTTTCGTTTAATTATTCAGATTCAAAGCCATTTCAATTTGAAGTGAAAATCTCGAAGTATAAAAAAATGAGACTCGTGTTGAAAAGTCAAAACACAGAATTAGATGTCTGGTCAGTTGGAAAAGGTTACCATCGGTGTTCATTTTTTATGTTTGGATGATTGAGGAAGTACTGTATGTTAAGTGCATTAGCAACATTTGTTCATGCATTGAATATTGCTGTTACATCTGGCCTGGTGCTTCTGCTATGTATTAAGAGATTCTTGATAATATACATAGAAGAATATGCAGTGTTATTAGTCCTGATCTGGCATCCCAGCTTCAGTCACACTCCCAGCACTCTAATATTTATAAAAAAAAATGCACAGGGAAAGCAATATTATATTATAATCATAACTATAATACATATATTTATATATAGTTATACTTATTTGGAAAAACTTTAGGTATTTTGGCTTGTAATTGAACAAACCAATGCCCAAGGGAAAATTAGGGATAAAAAAAGAAAACTAAGACCATGAAATTGAGGCAAAAACAATCATCCAGAATCCAAACTCAGTCCAAAGAAAAAAACCTCCAAAATGAGTAAAGCAAAAGTGTGTGGGGAAAATAGAAATGGCTTACCTCCCAAATGCCCTCGCGTCTGTCTGGCCTGTGGGTTGAGAAAAGAAAGAAAGGGTCCAAGATGGCATCCGTGACTTTTTAATATTCACGGTCTCGTGCAGTCTCGCAAGGTCGCGTTACACGCATGCTAATGAAGTGTGTCTGGGCTCCATAAAAGCAGGTCACTTGGAGAAATTGGCAGAAGCCATTACACCCGTGTTCGGTATACATTGCTTTGCGTTGTGTCAGACTTTTTCCTATGGAAAGAGTTGCGTCCCTTACACTCCAT
Source organism: Acanthosepion pharaonis (assembly GCA_903632075.3). Classification (NCBI taxonomy): domain Eukaryota; kingdom Metazoa; phylum Mollusca; class Cephalopoda; order Sepiida; family Sepiidae; genus Acanthosepion; species Acanthosepion pharaonis. Next base: position 104,085 of record CAHIKZ030001192.1, read on the forward strand.
ATTGAATTGGACTCCTTTGCTACACTATGTAAAATGCTCAATACACTAAGTAGAGCAAACCTAAATATGAACCTAAAGAGCCAGGCAAACCTACCTAGGTTTCACCTATACAAATTGTTACTGACGATCAGTATAGGTGAAACCTAGGTAGGTTTGCCTCACCTTTTAGGTTCATATATATATATATATATATATATATATATATACACATTGTCTGAGACAGCCTAACCTCTGGGATAGTGACTTCTTGAAAATTCTCAGGCTAACATTTTCTGCTGAGATGAAGTGGAAAGATTATATTTAATCAATTGCTAGATCTACAGCTAGGAAAGTCGGGTCACCCTGTCATGCTGAACAATTTTTCTAGTCAGAATCTATTTTTCACATTTATAAGTTTACCATTCATCAGTTGTATATTGCTGTCACATAAGGTCTGGTGCTTCTGCTATGTATTTAGAGATTCTTGATAATATACAAAGAAGAATCTGAAGTGTTATTAGTCCTGATCCGGCATCCCAGCATCAGTCACATTCCCAGCACTCTAACATTTGAGAAAAAAAGGTACAGGGAAAACTATGAGCATAACTACTGGTAGTTACCATAGCAGCTTCATAACTCAAAAATTATCCGTTCCCATCTATGGACAATTGGCTTTAAAAGATCAATGTATTCCCTTATTAGTCAGTTGATGAGAAGTTTGTATTAGATTGGTGGCAAGGTCTCATCATTTTACACTTGAAACGGCTAGATGGAACCGTAAGTTCTAGGTTAAGTTTTTTCTCCAGCACTTCTTTTATGTGGATCTCTCTTCTGGCTTCTTGCTTTCAAGTCAACTGTGATCTTCAAAAATTCAAATGCAATATCAATCGTTATCTCTCATTCTTAATTGCTATTCTTTCATTGTTTTTTCTGCTTAATAATGTTTTTTTTCTCATATTCTCTCAAACCCAATAACTCCTTGTATCTTAATGGCTTCATTTTCTTACTTGGGTGAAATGATTAAAAAAAAAAAAGAACAAATGGTTATGGTTTTATGGAAGGGAGAAGATCTAAATTGATAATACAGATAGAAAAAGGTAAAATTAATGATTCTGGTTTAACAATTGAATTTTTTAATACTATTGTTCAATCAATACCAGTTAAAGTCATCTTGGGTAAGATAAACTACATCCGGCAGTAAGGCCTTTGATCAGGAGGTTTTAAGGAGCATGGAACCATTCCAGGTCCACACTGATCCTGGGTGGTAGCATCTGTCAGGGTTCCAGCTATGGGCAAATGGTTAAAAAAAAAAGGTTCAAGCCACTATAAAAGTATAAAAACAGGTTTTAATATCAGCAATACCTTTTGTAAAAATTATTACCAGCAATAAATATTTCTGGAAAAAAAAAATATTACCAGCAATAAATATTTCTTGGAAAAAAAAAAAATATTGCCAGCAATAAATATTTCTGGAAAAAAAAAAATATTGCCAGCAATAAATATTTCTGGAAAAAAAAAAATATTGCCAGCAATAAATATTTCTGGAAAAAAAAAATTTTTACCAGCATTAAATATTTCTGGAAAAAAAAAAAAATTTACCAGCAATAAATATTTCTGGAAAAAAAAAAAATTTACCAGCAATAAATATTTCTGGAAAAAAAAAAAAATTACCAGCAATAAATATTTCTGGAAAAAAAAAAAAAAATTACCAGCAATAAATATTTCTGAAAAAAAAAAAAAATTACCAGCAATAAATATTTCTGGAAAAAAAAAAAATTTACCAGCAATAAATATTTCTGGAAAAAAAAAAAATTACCAGCAATAAAAATCTTGGGGGCATTAAATAACCCATTGAGGTTTGTATGCCGTAAAACAATACAATTTTACTCAATTGGTATGTTATAAGGATGTAAATGCGTATTATGAGGATATGTTGGATAGATAACAGTTGACCCAAGATGAAGAGGATAAGATTATGATCAAGGAAGCATCCCGTTGGAAGTCTGTTCCACAAAATAACAATTCTGGGGAAGAAGCTATAAGCAGAAATTCCTCCTTACTAATGGAATGAAAATGAATCAGCTGTGTGTGTGTGTGTGTGTGTGTTGGTCAGAACTGGTGGATGTAGCTCGTCTGAACATTTACCATGGAGATAGCAATTGAATAGTGTGAGACTGGCAACATTTTGTCTGTGAAATAGGATTGCAGGGTGGAAAATAATTAATCACCCACAAGGCCAATGTAACCTGTTTTGAATTCTGTCATGAGTGGACAGTAAAGACTGAGCAGTTCCAGCCCAGATATGGTAGAAATTCGTCTTTTTTTTTTTTTTTTTTCCTCTGATTCTTGTAAAGATAGAGTATGTCAGATGCCATCAGATATTTTCTGGAGCAGTACAAGTAAGCATATATTTTTCCAACTTCTTTAATTAATTTACAAATATACAAGTTTCATTTGAAGTCTGGAGAGAGCTTTACACCTGCTCGATGTTCAAAGCAAGCAAACTTATTAAGAGTGCAACCATTCATCAGGACTGGATCAAAGGTCCTGCTAGGTGTCGATGAAACATTATTAGCTTTGTTTTGGATCTATTGAATGATACCAGTCAATCTTTCCCTCATTGAGCTGTTAGAGATAAATCAGATGAGAGATCAGCTGCCAGGCTCTGATTACCTAGATGTTTGGATGTGCACCCATAAACCAAGGTTTCATCTGCATATGTATTTACTAATGACCTGACAATGTTCTTGGGCAGATTGTTAATATAAAGCAGGAGGAGGATGGGACTGAGGAGATAGCCTTGGAGAATAGGGCAGGTTATCTTTTTGTAGTGGACCATGGGTTTACGTATTGTTAAATTAGGAACACCTGTGTAACTCCTGATAGAATATTAAAAGGTCCACTACAAGAATATATGGGATTCAAGTTGAGTCCAACTGAAGATGTAAAGAAAACAAACAAGACCACTATATATATATATATATATATATATATATATATATACACACACACACACACAAGTATATGTATTAAACAACAAAAATTTACAATGGATAAAAGATATCAACATTTGTGTTTGTGTGTGAATGTAAAGAGTTCATTTTGATGAACGTTCGTACATATATATGTATGTGTGTGTGTGTTTGATGCCATTTTCCCACAAGTAGGCAAAATGCAAATCTCTGTGAGAGATCACATCTTTTAAATGTGTCCATTGAAATGCAAAGTAAAAAGAGAACAAGGCAAGAAATCGCCCAGTATTTATAGTGTAGGGAGAGCGTGCCCTAGTGAACAATTAGGAAATTAAGGAGGAGTTAACTCCGACATTTTATTGTTTTTAGAAAATCAACAATGCACTCACTGTGAAAACTGGGCTTTGATGTGCTGACACCAAAAATTCATAGCATTTATCAATTTCTGAGTCTTAAAGATTGTCTGAAAAATCTGCAGAAATATTTGTTTTCCACAGGATTTTGCTTACAAAATGACTTCAAAATTTTATTATGTCAAAAATATTTTCAAATCAAGTTGATATATTTTGTATTAGATACAGTGAATGGAAAATATATTAAAACTAGAATTCTAATTATGAATCACTACAAGCAAAATATGCAATTTTTTTTTTACTCTATTTCAAAATTAAAAACTGTTTAAAAAAAAAAAAAAATTGTAAAACAAAAAAGATTACAAAAAAGTTTACTCAATGAATGAGACTTGTTAGATGATTTAAAAATAACATGTTTCTTCTGCCTTGTATCTTGTCAAAAAAAAAATTCCTAAACCTTCAGAAAATTATAAATTTTATACACCTTTCACCTAGCATCAGAATAAAATTCCAAAGCTACGATTTCAAACTTAAGCTTAACCTTCAAACTGGTTTATTAAAGAAATGGTAATGATTTTGAAAAAAAAATATTTTGTCTCATTATTTATCATTTCAAATTGTGTGCAATAGCACAGTTTCAAAATCAACCGCTGTCCTATTTAGGAATGCGAGCGTTGATCTGATGGGCTTCTGAAGAGTATAGTGGTGAAAGGTCCATGGGTGCATTGCATGCTTTAGACTTTTCCAGGATAATTTTTGTAATAAAAAAATTAATTGCTGATATTTTTATTATCTTTTTTCACTTGTGATAGTTTTGAAAATCTTCCATTCTGTCATTTATTAGGAAAAACTCTAAACATTAGAGAGTAGTGTAAGCAGAGAAGACCCGTGCTTCCATATGTCAGTTTTTGTGACAATTCTGTACACAGTCACCATTTTTGAAGAACTGAGTGAAAAAATGTTGAGGGAGCAAAAAAAGTAAAAAAAAAAAAAAAAACAGCGACTTCTTCCTGAAGTTGCCAAAATGAATCCAAGAATTGAATTAATTTATAAATACATTCTAAATATGTCTTTATTTGTTGATTTTATTATTTCATCAGATTTCCCTTGCAACCATAACAGCCATCATGAATGGCATACATTCATTTCAAAGTCACTCTTCACCACTTATCTCGCTTTCTCTCTATCTTTGCTCTGCATTGTATTGAGCACTTTTTTTTAAAAGTAAATCCTATGAACAGTGAAATTTTACTGTTTTTTTTTCTCTCATTTGGATATATATATATATATATATATATATATATATATTGGAACAGTTGCCATGACGTTTGTCTGATAATGTAACTGTTCAGGTTTCAATTCTCAGTTGTGGATGTGCACTGTTGATGAGCCCCAAATAGGACAAAATGGCTGTCCAGTGCTTTCTGCATTCTGCTGAGGTTTCTTCAAGACTCTATTAATTACAATTATCTCAAATCCTCCTAATTTCTATCACTTATATATTTATATCAACAAATGCACACATGTATATATGTATGTATGATATAATTGAATACTACATGATATGCTTAGAGGTAATAGAAATTGAATTAAGGATTAAGATGAATTCTGTTATTTCAGTGTTTAATCAAATTTTATTCTCAGAAAATCCCTTCTTGTTTATTAGACAAGGAACTCTTACCATAATAATTCTGTCTTTTTAGTTCTTCTATAATGTGTTAATGGTTCTGCACAAGCCATCACCACTGTAATCAAATCATGTGTACAGTGGGTCTTTGGTGCTATGTGATAAACTGTTCGACCATCATATGTGAGACTTCATGATGCAAGAGTCTTGTGTCCTCCCAATCTATGATATAGGCACACTCCACTCTACTACATCTCAATAGTACACTATTTACATTATTCGGACTATTGTCCTCATCTTTGTTGCCATATTTATCACAATGTTTCGGCCATTGTATGCTGAGGTGTTTGGAATGTCAAACTGAACCCTCTATTTCACTCGCTGTTGGTAGACTGTTCTAGTTTCATGTGCCATGTTTTACTGGATGTCAGTTATCAGTTATCTCCTGTTAATCTCTCGAAGATCTCCACTGCCTTAACCAGGTATTGAACTCACTGTCACTGAATCTAACACCTTTATTCACTGTACTATGTGCCCTTGAGGATATCTCTGTAGTATTCTTATAAACTTCAAGTTTTATTGTCACCTAATTATGTACAATAATGGATCATGTGCAATATAGGTGAACAGTTCAACTAGAAAAATTGAAAATAAATACAATATATCTAAATACAAATTAGAGACATGTCATAATAGATCATTACATCTTAAATAAATCAACATTGTTTTGCGGCAATTTTTAACATCAACTTGAGATATTTCTAATTGAAAAGTTGAATAATTTTAACACATTCAACATTATGGATAAAATATAGTGTATTTTATATCATGTTTTGTCGAGACTTAGAATGAGCAAAACAAATTCATGGATTTGGACAAAAAGAAAGAAGATTCCAGAATGATATCAAAATCCTCAAAAATCTTTTTCATCCTTTAGTAGTTGGGATTAGTTTAATTTCTAATGCATATAAATGTAGGTAGAAAAGATAAAAAAAAAATCAACTGCTGATAAAATAGTGAAGGTTACAAAGTACTGCCCAGGGGTCCCATATACATATATATATATATATATATATATATATATATATATTGATATAATGGAATAGCTAGTCACCCCCATGAATGATTACACCATAGGTAGCAAGTACCTGTAAAGTCAACTGTCTATGAGAGACTTGAGGAAGAGTGAGAGCGAGATGACGCAAGCACGTCCGACCTTCCAATTAGTGGCACTCACTACTAGATTGACCTGTTGTGTATAACTGTACCGTATTTCATATTGTACTTGTGTACAATAAACCTTTCTTCTAGTATCCACCTGGTGTTATGTATTTTATTCCCTTAACATGGCATATAACACACACACACACATATATATATATATATATATATATATATCCAGGGTTGAATAAGACTGACAAATTATATTTTCATCAGTCAAAATAAGCCTATTCCTCATATGAGGTGATTTGGGATTTTATTGTGTATTAATTTTTGCTCTGTAATAATAAATACATTGAGCTCTTTTTGTGGATCAGTTTTAATATTTTATATTACTAGGATCCACTTTGATTGTATACCAATATATTTATTACTTTTACTATATATATATATATATATATATATATATATATATATATATATATATGAAGTGGCAAAAGGTTCATTTATGCAACACATGTACTGCATGTTTTAGATGTTTTCCAAGACGAATAATTTCTGAGGATAAATATTGAAATGATATAAGTGGAGGAGGGCCCCTGTTTCCATCTTCCACTTTTGTACCTGTTCTATACACAAGATCAGAGAACTGAATGGAAGAATGTTAAGGGAGTTATGGGAGAGTTACATGGTTCTTCCTTTGTGAAAGATAAAGGAATGGGTGTGGTGCCATATTTTCTACAACAAATTTACCAAAAAGAAACAAAGAATTAATTTACAAAGTTTTAAATATGTCATTATTTGTTGATTTTATTATTCTGTCAGATAAGAGAAATCCAATCATTAACGGCCATTATGAAGTAGGGGAGACAAGGTCACTGGGCAATAAATATCAATTTGTTTCTTTTTTAATCATTTCACCCCTAAGCAAGGTGATAATGCCACTAAGACGCAAGGGGTTACTGGGAATAAAAGATAATGAAAAGACGTTATTAAGGAGAAAGGACAATAAAAGAACAGGATTCAGGAAGACAAAAGATAGCAATTGGCATTGCATTTAAATCTTTGAAGATTGTAGATACCAGGGAAGCAAGAAATTGGAAGGGAGTTCCACAGGCAAGAAGTGTGAGAAAATAAACTATTAGAATAAAACTTAGTTACATCTAGCTAATTCAACAGTAAAATGGTGACAATAAACGACATCTGGTAGTAAAGCCTCTGAGCATGTACCTCCTCTTAATTGCTATTGTTCCCAGGTTCACTCTGTTAGGGTCCAAGATGTAGGCAAGTGTTCAACCCCCAAACTGGGGTGAAAACACTATGAAAGTGTAGAAATACATTTTTATAGTGAAGGTTATAGCAGTGTAAAAGGATGATACCAAGTTGCCATTCTAGTAGTATGCTTAAATTCATGCGGTCTAGATACCGAGGAGATAGGTTCATTAGAACAACTACCATGAAAATATTTATAGAAAAGACAAAAGGAAGCTGTCATGGTAATGTGAGTGAAGTCGAGGTGCCAGGTCAGAACCAATATTATCACAGATCCTTCTCAGGGTTCTCAATAATAATTCAATCCTTTCATGTCTAATTCATTTGAGAAATTACCCAATGTAAATATAGCTGACTTTGAGACTTAACCCCAAAATATGTGTAAAGAAACAAGAAATATTCACCAAATTCTTTCTTACTAAATTTCTGCCGAAAAAAGAAAAAAAAAAAGAAAGGCATTTGTTGATTTTCTACTATTTTTTTCTTTTATTTCTCTTTCCAGGAAATAGTCCTTTGCACCTTGCCTCACATAATGGATTCCCAAGAATAGTCTGTAAGCTTCTGGCGGTAAGTTCATTCCAAACAACTTCTATCAAGACAAATGGCTGTTGAAATACTGGTTTCCCCTTCTTATCCCTCACCTTTCTCACATGCTAAGAACCAAAGTTCATTCTTTTGAACTCGCCTCTAGCATACCAAACTGCTGCTGCTGTTGCCGTTGCTGGAATTTACTCTGTTGATAAACCTGTTAGGGATGTAAATAGTTCTACATGTAGAATCCAGTAATATATATATATATATATATATGTGGATAAATCAAATAACTAGATATAAGCAACCATATATATGTGTGTTAGTGTACATACACAGATAGGTGAATAAATATTTAGTCAATTTAATAAGGTGTTAATAAAACAGTGCTCAAGGTGCTTAGACAGAGCTAAGAAGGTTATATTAATAAATATACATATACCTATGTTTCGAAGTGCAACTTAGTTTTGTTGCTCTACCAACTCATCAGGCATGCACACACCCACATATATATATATATATATATATTTACACACATACAAAGGGTTTTTCAGTGATTCTTACAAAAAAAGGTGTTAAGATGACTAAACATCTTATCTGAAAACCCAGAAAAAAAAAGAAACTCGATGATTTTAGTGTTTTTTTTTTTTTTTTTTTAGATATTAAACATTTTGTGGGATAGACATCTATCTCATGCTGTTACATGATTTCGACAATTTTGCTGACACTGACACTGTTTTCGCTGTTTCACAGCTATATAGCCAGTATATCTTCATTTAAGCAGGTTTTATTAAATAATATAGACATATTATGTCTGTTTATTTTTATAATAATCTCTTGATTTTAAGTTGAAATTCATCAAGGAAGTTGCTGTATTTTTTGTTAACCCAAATACTTTCGATGTCCTCAGATCATCCTCAAGTGTGAATTGCGAAGACTTAAAAAAAAAGAAGAGAAAACTTAATATAACTGTAATTGTTGTGATGGTGATATTTTGCAAACATGCACAGTCTGCGATAATGGTTAATTTTAAAATATTTATAGCAGAGTGTATTTGCAAAAAGAAGCTAATTAAAGGACTAGAAAGGATTATTATAAAAATAAATAGACATAGTATTTAATTAAACATGCTTGAATATATATATATATATATATATATATATATGTGTATATACAAGCGGATGGCCGAGTTGTTAGAATGTTCACTTTCTTAATATGAGACTCAGGTTCAAATCTCACCATGGTTGATTTGTCAGGAAGTAGACTTCTTGATGTTATCAGGCTGGAGTGGGGGCGATCCCAGCATGTGGCACCTTTGGAAAGTGCCTGAAAACCATACCATGGGTTGATCCAAGCCTTGTGAGTGAAATCGGGTATATGGAACACTTGGGGGCTGTCGATAGCTGTGGTAACATGAAGTCACAAGTCATCGTGACCGAGGGTTGAGTGTGCTGGTTTTGTTCAGATTGTTGATCACACTAGATAACGAAGGTCTGTTCAGCATAGTTGCAGTATAAACCACAGGTGGGCTGTGTGGATGTTGAACTAACACAAATGTGTCTGAGCAGCGTCTGCAATAGGGATTGGCTAGCCATCCTAATAGATAGGTATCCTCGAATATGAGTGGCCAGCTATTACTATTATATATATATATATATATATATATATATATATATATATATATATATATATATATATATATATATATATATATATATATATATATATATATATATATATGTGTGTGTGTGTGTATGGGGTGAAACAAAATTTGCATATCATAGAGGTTAATGGATAAGTTGAAGAGGTCCTCTTCAGTGGCCGCCAAGGTCTCCAGACTTTGTACCTTTGGATTTTTTTTTTTGTGGGGACATTTGAAATTGGTTGTTTATCAGATATGCCCAAGAAATATTGAGGAAGTTAAAGAAAGAATTAAATATGAATAACAAAGGAAACTCTTCAACATTTTAATGAATCATGCAGGCACAGAAATGAAATGTGTTTTTAAAAAGGACGACATTTTTGACTGTGCATGTAACAAATAACGATTAAATAAATTTTCATGTGTAATTATACTTTTAATAAATTATCCCTTTTGTGCACAACTTTTGTCTCGACCTGTATATTGCCCAAAGTCTATTTCATCTTTTCCTAGACTATGCTTTGAACATTTACAAACATAGATGTGAAAAGATCGGCACTGATCAACAACCTAAATTGCTACAAAACCAAATCGTTCAACTGAAAACACTAGTCACATTCTTAAATAACCTTGGGACATACTTGTTCAGAAATATCTAAACTGTCAGCTGAATAAAACTGCTTTCCAAGATCAATAGTTAAAAATAACTTTAAGCAAGTGAAACTTATTGGTCTTGGTGAAGAACACACTTCTTTTGAAGCTTGCAGACTTGTACGGCAGAATCACAAACAAAGAACTAGATAGCACAAACCATATCAGCTGTGTAGTTTAGATTTTGCTGGTGAGTTATTGTTCATGATGAAGTTGGTGTAACAGAGAATTGGGTCAGCCCAATAAAAGACTCAGTTTGTTGTATTTGGTGCTTATAAGCTCCAGGAGTTGTGTCCCCTTCCACAATGGGTTGTTGAGAGTAGGTGGCACTGCCTATTGGCATGTGTTAGCCAATAGTCAGTGTGGTTCTGGGAGAACTATATAAAACCAGTGTTTTTCTCAGTTGAGAGGAGTGCTCTCAACTGAGAAAAACACTGCAAGCATGCAAAAACCAGGCAAGATGAACACAGTTGGCCATTTAAATCTTTTATAAATACTCATCTTAATTTTCATTCGGTTGAATGAAGTTGTATTTTTTAATGTTTCTAAGGGCAAAATATTATCTATGAATTCACATTCTTGGCAAAAACAAATTCTTGAATAACAACTCCATGTCTGTGAAGAAGACTTACTTTACGTATCTCGGATCAAAACTCTATTAGGACCCATTTAAATACATCTGGAAACCGAATAACCTCTCTCTGCAACATACTCAAAGAAAACACTAACATAATACACTTGCCTAAATGCAGAAAATGGTTAAAAATGACTAATGTATTAACAATAAAAAAGAAAAAAAAAATCCAACTCTCAGTCATATCTCTTATAAACACAGCTACAACGTGCTGACTGTATTTGGAAATTAAAACATTTCTATTGCTGCAAAAAGAAACTCTAAATACTCAAAGAAACAAAAAAACATACTTCATCATGACTAATAGATTAGTCAAAAGCACTCGGATCCATGGATTATTTGGGGCATTTGTTACACACTCTGTCCAAAAATGAAATCACTTGTATGAATGCAAGAAAGATATAATAAAAAGCTTAATCGCAGTACCTTATCAGTTATTTTCAATGAAACATATATAGTGTCATTTGATAATCGCAGATGTTGTTATTGACTGAAAATTAAACAAATTTTTAATAAGGAATAAATTTAATCAACACAAATCATGTGATGTTTATAATTAAATTTATTCAAAATCTTAAAAGAACTTTATAAAGTTTAAAAGTGATAAACTTGAATAATTTTTTATAATCTAGTCAGTCAAAAGGAAATTTTTGTATGATGTCAGTCAATATATTAATGTTTATTATGGCATTTACTTTTCATTAAAGGGTTTAATTAACTTTAAAGTCATAATAATAATTTCATTTAACAAAGTTTTTTTGTATTTTTCGGTGTTTGTCATGTGAGATATCATTGGTCCCCCGTCAAGGTTGATCATGAGTGTAACAGCTCTTTATTCTCTCAACCAGAGAAGCATGCCAGTACCAGAATATTTTGTGAAGATATGTAGCAGTGGGAGAGGGAATTGTATTGCACCCACAGAGGAAAGGGTGAGAAATAAATGAAAAAAAAATGGCATCTCATCTACTGTGACTTTCTGGCATCTCATCTACTGTGACTTTCTGGCATCTCATCTACATCTACTGTGACTTTCTGGCATCTCATCTACTGTGACTTTCTGGCATCTCATCTACTGTGACTTTCTGGCATCTCATCTACTGTGACTTTCTGGCATCTCATCTACTGTGACTTTCTGGCATCTCATCTACTGTGACTTTCTGGCATCTCATCTACTGTGACTTTCTGGCATCTCATCTACTGTGACTTTCTGGCATCTCATCTACTGTGACTTTCTGGCATCTCATCTACTGTGACTTTCTCACAGATGTGCTGTGGCTTCCCTCTGTCTTTTCTACAAATATTTTCATGGTAACTGCTCTGATGAGCTACTTTCACTGGTACCCCAGCTGCATTAATTTGGCATCTCGGTCCCACCCTTTCACTGTCAGAACAGTTAAATGTAACAACCTCTTCTCTTCCAACAGTTTCTTCTCTCACACTTCCCAACAGTGGAACTCCCTTCCCACTCCTTGCTTCCCTGATAATTATGACCTACAAATATTCAAATGTAATGTCAATCGACATCTTCTGATGCCTTAATCTTGATCCCTGCCCTTGTCTATATCCTTTCCTTCAAACACCCCCCTCTTTACTCTAGCTCTTATTCACTGTAACCCCTTGCATGCTAGTGGCACTCCCACCTTGCTTGGGGTAAAATGCTTCCCCCCCCCCAAAAAAAAACCCAACAAACCATATGCTTGAAGTGTAATCGCTTTTTACTCTTGCAACCACAGAAGCATGCCAATGCCAGAACAATCTGTGAAGATATCAGCAGTGCGAGAGGGAAGTGTATTTCACCCACATAAATAGGAAATGGTGAGAAATAAAATAATAATAAAAAAAAATATATATATACTTGAAGTGTAGCAGCAGTTACTATTGTGAGATTAGTTCTATATTTTTCAATTGGTACTTGATTTTGTGCTTAAAGGAAATGGTTCACTTCTTTTATTTTTCACTATTATAACATTTTTCTAAAAGGCAATGATTGTATCCTTCCCTCTTGCCATTATATGCTTTTTCTCTCCCTTGCCTGCCTTTTTCTTATGAAAATGGCCTATTCCATAAACTTTCCTGTTGGTGTTTTAGTATAGACAATTCCAGGTTTATGCCTGATGATTACCAAATGTTAAGTAGCATTGCAAGGAATAATAATTTTTAAAAATATGTCTATGAAATGTATTTAGATAGCAAGAATTTAACCAAACAAGTTTAATTGAAATCCACTGACAAGCTCTGTCTATTAAAATTTTTGTTACATCTTTCCAATTTTGAAATGAGGTGTTATACATTGGAATTGAAATTTATTTTAACAAATTGTCTAAGTTTATGATGTCTTTTTGTTATTTTCAAGTTCGGTAAAAAAGATCTGACTACACTCTAGTGTTTATGCTTGCTAGAATTGAAACTGAAACAATTCCATGTGTCATTTGTAATTGTTAAATTGATACAAATGCATCTGTCAAATATCTGTATTTACTTTTCCTTCAGAATTCCAAAATGCCAAATTTTAATTAAATAGTTCTTGCTTACCATACTAATAACATTTCTTGACAGTGACTGTAATATTTAAAAGTATTTGAATATAACAAGAAAAAAAACATGGGTTTACAGTATTTAATGACTTTAAAAAATATGGTTAAAAAATGACATGGCCCAGTAGATAAAAGCTTTTGTTGAATCCAGTGACTTGACCCAAAGAGTTGTGAGTTCAATACCAGGCTACTGCAGTGGTTAATGAAAACTTGGAGAGTTGAGTTAAAAGGAAATAACTGAGATAGCTGAAAGAGGCATGACACGTGGAACTAGAACAATCTACCCCAGTGGATGAAATAAAAGGTTCAGTTCAAATTTCCAATCATCTAAAACTGCGGGAGCATACAACAGCTGAAACATTGTGAATATGGCAAAAAGATGAGGACAACAATCTGAACAATGTAAATAGCGAAACTTTATATATATATATATATTACTATCAAACATTAAAATCTGTTTTTATCTAAATTGCTAAAGCTATACCACCCATCTTCTTCCTCCAAAAACCCTAAGTACATCTCTTTTCTCTTTACTTCCCCCATTTTTTCTTTTTCCCTTTTTTCTTCTTTTCCCATATCATTTCCGTTGAGTTGACCGATTAAATAGGTCAATGTCTGATCCTTACCTCCTCCTCTCTCAATATTAAGTATTATAATAAAAAGAAATATGAAAATAAATTTTAAAACTCTCCCTTCCTTCTCTAAACTTGACCATGTCTCTCACACCATCCCTTACCACCCTCTATGTCAACTTATATAAGCTTAATACTGCCCGTCAAAAGTGTAAATTTTAATTTCATTTTTCGTTTCACCTTTTGAGAGTGAAGTCTGAAGATCCAGAGAAAAATAAAATTCTCTGGTGAAATAGATTATTACAAATGGTGCCTTAAAGTGGTCTGTTTTTCTTTTAAATTAAATTATTTGCTCTGAATTAACATTGAGCTCCCAGGATTTCATCCTCCTTCGGATTATCCATATGGATTACCAAGATTTTTGTTACTTTTATATATAAAGTTATGAATAAATTGTCTAAAGATCATGTTTTTTTCTTATCATATTCAAGTACTTGAACTATCATTGTCAAGAACTTATTGTTGTCAGTATGGTAAATAAACATTTAGATTGCTGGAATGTGTGTGTGTGTTATTCAAGGTTGCCTCATGTCTCCTCTTTTTCAGCGACAAAATTGTCCATTATCTACTGGCATATAAGCAGTTTTATTATATAGCAGTTCAGAACTTTTTCTTTGTTTCTAAGAAAAAAACCAGAGTAAAAAAAAAAATATATAACAACATTTTAAAAAAATTAACCCAACTTAATTTACAATGAAATCATATTGTGACTTACATTATGATGTTATAATGGGATGTAAAAGAAAAAAATAGTTGATTTTATTGTATACTTGCTAAAATAGTCAACTTTTCTATGAAACAAAAATTCTTTCTCTTGAAAACACCTAAATATAAAATCTTTCTCTTGTCGAAATTTAGCTACAATTCCAGTTTCAGTTGTGACTCTCCTGAGAATTTGGATAGATATGTCTAACTGAATTCTTACTTCACATCAGCAACAAAATTGCTGGGGGTGAGGATGTGTAACAACCTGAGAGATGAGATATTAATTTGACTTCCAGCTTTTTGGCAAATATAACTCTCTGCCTGGCACTCTTTAACTGTTTTCGGAATGGTGTGGTCATTCTCTCTGTTATATATATATATATATATATATATATATATATATAAGAGAGAGAGAGGGGGGGAGATGTGCAGGTAGTGTAAGGGCAAGCAACTCGGAAAAGGAAATCATTGAGCCAAGTTTGAATTTTGGCTGAGTTCATTACATTCACATCCGTACAAGTACAATTGGGTGAATTTTAGAATTAAAAACAAGGAAAAAGTCAAGTTGAATAAACCGTTTTGAAAAATCATTATGTGTAATAACAATTTGTTTGAGACATTCAGACAGAAAGAAGTCTTTAAATTTACAGCAACTGAAATATTCTAATAAAAACAACAAAGATGAGGAAACTGGTGGAAAGTAATGTTTTATAGTATATTTACTTGACCATCCTGGGTATGCTGATAAACTATGTCCACTGGCAAGGTCTCTGGTCAGGAGGTTTTGAGGAGTGTGGAACCACCTGACCCGGGGTGGTAGCATGTGTAATGGTCCCAGCTATGGGTAAATAGTTAGTCCTCAAACTGGTGTCAAAATACTATGAAAGTGTAAAAAATAGGTTTTAATACCAGAAATATTTTGTAAAAAAATTATTACAAGCAATAAATTTTTGAAAAAAAAAAAAAATACCAGCAATATATTTATGAAAAAAAACAAAACATTGCCAGCAATAAAAATCTTGCCGGCATTAAATAACCCATTGAGGTTGATATGCTGTAAAACAAGCCAAACTAAGTAACTGAATGACAGAATAAAAAATAAAAATCCTACATTACACTTTCTGTTCCTCAAAAAGACGACTTCAGACAACAGCTTTGTTATGATGGACCTTGCTTGACTCCTGTTTTTTGGTTAAACCTGAACACTGCAAAAACTAATGAGTAAATAACTAAAAAAGAATGCAATTTATTAGAGGTAAAATGTATTGAAAGTACACTAATTTCTGAATTTTCTCTGCTAAATTTGTAGCCAGAATCATACAGGATATCTCCTTTCCTAATAAAACTACTCTTACTACAATGTGAGAATAGTGGTAAAAATAAAAAACAATAGAAAGATGAATGACGTAATCTACATTGTAAATGCTGATGCATTGAATGCCAAACATTTTTTTTTATTTAAAACAAAGTATCCTTGAATCTGCAACATTTCTCAATGCAAAATTCTAACTGGAATTTGTTGTATTTCTTTTCTCTCTCTATAAGAATGAAACTGTAGTTATCTCATGATCATAAGAAATTTAAAAAAAAATCTAATTCCTATGATTCCATTGAACATACAACATATCTTCATCACAACAACAAGGTGAGACATTCATAATATTCAGAAGGATTTCGTTTTACAAGTTCAGTGGAGTAAGAAAGTTATTATAATGTAGTTGTTAGTAAATGTTTCTGGGTTGAATGAAGAAATTTTTGGGAAAGTTATAAGTCTATCAGTAAAAGGCAATATTAAACATGTGAGAGTATTATTTCAAGATTCTGAATTATCAGTGGTCTTCATATATGGAGCTGTTTAATTCCACATGCTCTCCTTGAAAGTGATTGTCTGAAAAGAAAAAGTCTCTAGATCTACCGCCAGTAGGATTTTTTTTCTAAATGGAATCATGGGAATTAGATTTTTAAAAAAATTTCTTGTGATTGTGAGATCGCTGCAGTTTCATTCTTATGGATAGAGAAAAGGAAGAAACAATTTCCAATTATAATTTTGCATTGAGAAATATTGCAGATTCAGGGACACTTTGTTTTAAATTAAAAAATTGTTTGGTATCCAATACATCAGCATTTACAATATAGATTACGTTATTCCTCACATTGTAGTAAGTAGTTTTATTAGGAAAGGAGATATGCTGTATGATTCTGGCTACAATTTTAGCAGAGAAAATTCAGAAATTAGTGTACTTTAAATACATTTTATCCTTAATAAATTGCATTCTTTTTAGTTATTTACTCATTAGCTTTTGCATTGTTAAGGTTTAGAAAAATAAAGAAATCTATTGTGATTCAATAAGTTGATTTGTTTATTTTTACAAATGGCTCTGAAGACAAGTACAAGATAAGATTTAAATCAAAATCAACATTTTTGGGAAAGAAGCAAGATGAAATATGGTGTCAAGCACTGGAGTAATGCACTGTGCATAGTTTACATTTCTCTTGTTTCTTTAGAGCAGCTTGTTTTTTTTTATTCTGAGGGAGAATAAAGTATTATAAAATGCAGCAACAGTGTGTTGAGGTTGGGGAGAAACACCTATCTGATTGTTCTCTCAAGAAATATGGGATAACAGACAGAGAAGGGAAAAGAGATAGGAGTAAACAAAAACATTTGTCTAAAAGGCCACAACATGGCATACATCATGAGGGACAAAATGTCAAAGGGACTGACTGCACAAGATACTGAGTCTCACCAACTGCTCACTGCTGGTTTTTCCATTGCTTTTATTGACAGAAATACAGATTGAGACAAGTTGCAGAGAAGCCTGTATCTGGACATGCCAAGCTATTCTGCTGCTAATGGGACAAACTCAAATGTAACTGGTGTTAACAGATATGTCTGCACATGATTTGGGACCTCTTTGCATCTGTACTGACATGTTCACCATGTAAAATGACTGATATTTCCTCCCAGTTTATGCTTTTTCTATCCTACTGGTCATTTGGATAGAAACCCCCCTGAATTTCCAGGAAATTTCAAACTGAAACCTTTATTTAATCTGCAGGAGTAGATTGTTCTATTCTTACTGTCCATGTCCGGAAATATCTTATTCTCAGCTCGGGATTGTCGCACAGAAAAATAGCTAGTTGGTTATTCAATTCCTTGACCTGCAAGAGGGTGGGGGCAACACTTAAACCAGTTCTAAATCTTTATCCTAATTTCATAAGGAATTCTGATGTGCATGATGCAGCATTTAACTTTCCTCTTCTTGATGGAAACTGAACAAGATTTGAGATATTGTATCTCATGATCTCTGATAAAAAGTTTCCTTAGTGTTACATGGATCTCTGACAAAAAAAAAAAAAAGACCTTTTGACCTTTAGCTTCTTTCTAAAGCATACCTTTGATGTACCCCTGAAATCAACTTGCAATTTTTCTCTTTTATTTTTCCTCCTCTTTACACATTGTCCAAATAATATTTCTTGCTCATCGAGACTATCTTTCTCTTTTTCCTAACTTTCTCTCATTTTTTTTTCTCTTTCTCTCTCATGGTAACTTCCTCCTTTTTTTTCTCATGTATACAGAGTGTGACAGATAAATTGTCATTTAACTTAAGTAAAAAATAACACTGACATCTCATTTTAACATGTATTTACCAAAATTAAATAAAAATATCTGAAATACTAAAGACTAAATTTATTCAATAAAATCGCCATTGGTTCCAACCACATCCTCCAGACGACTTCCGAATATCCTGCAATGGATAGTTTCCTTGTTTAAGTTGGTGAATGCTTGCCTTCAGTTCATTTTTGGTGTTACAAGGTGTTCTCTCACTCAACTTCATCCAACACACAATAATCAAGGGGGTTGCAAGTCTGGGGATTTAGGTAGCCAGATGTCAGTGGTGATGTGATTGCAGAAATTGTCTGAAAGCCAGAACCGGGTTCACTTGCTTGTGTGGCATGGTGCAGTGTCCTGTTGCCAGATATACGGTCTTCCAGCAGCCACCCTCTTAACCCATTTATTTACAAAACATATATGAACAAGATGATTTACAGTATGGCCTCAAACTTTTCACCATTATGTTCAATACACAAAAACCAGCAAGCAACAGTAGCATTTAAAGCTCATACACTCATTTACAGGGAAATAAATGATGCCACAGTCCATATTTTGTCGTTGAGGTCATTGATATTATGAACTTGTTATATGCTTTCCTTCATCATACCCCAAATCATAGAGCGTCAAATTAGAGGACTATGGAGGCCAAAGTAATGGTCCATTATCAATTGACTTGGAAATATGCGGTTGAGATAAGCATGAACAGTATGGGAAATATATTGTATAATGGTAACATTATTTTGACTAATTTGTATATATATATATGAGCATACTGACTCACTTGAGTAACATCATAATAGTGTATGTGTATTCTTTCTATAGAGGTTGCTTTTTTTATATTAGTACACAAATGTCTATTTACAAGAGAATATATAAATTTGAATATATCAGAAAGTCTGATTATGGTCAAAATACGTTACATAGAATTTTTTCCACTTTGTCATTAATTGACTGTGTATGAATGAAACTGTAAACTAAACTAGTCAATTTGAAAATGTGTTACTATTCTTGGAAAATAATTTTCTTTTGGCATTGCTTGGCTAAATAGAGCCTCACAAAAATTGGTTAGCCTCTTTTGTTATCTTCTGATGACTGGAGATTTTGATAGGAACTCAGAATTTATAGAGTTCGTAAGTGGATTAAATTGTTCTGTGATTGGCCAAATATTTTTTGTTGAAATAATTACAGTGTATAACTGCCTTCTATACATTCATTAAAATGAGAAAGATTGAATGAAACAATATAAAATTCTATCTCAAGTTTTTATTTCTCTTCAAGCTGGATTCTGGCCTTTTCTGGAAATAAAGTCATTTTTAACTGGCTGATTTTCATTCGTTGAAAGTTTTGTAATTCACTGAATCATGTATACTTGGAGAACAAAACTTTGCTTGGTAATTAAGAATATGGGTTTATTATTCATCTACCCCTACTTAATTCAAAATGCCCATTGGGTTGATATTCTTAACCTTTCTATAGAGAATTTAGCCACAGAGGTTGTCTTGGGTTAAAGCTGGCATCGATGGTTTTGTACCTTCTTCAAAATATCAGGTGAAACCAAAATCTTCTTGATTCACATCAGCCTGTTTAGCCACTATAGATCACAAGAATCACTTTTTCCAGGTGTACTAATGTGATAGTTCCAATCATAACAGATGCCTATTTGTATCTGCTCATAATAATTGTAAACATGTTCTCAAGAAGGCTAAGTCTTTGATTGCTGATAGAATGATGCACTACATAGCATTGAACAAATTTGGCTTTCCTGACTACTGATAGCTCTGAAATAGTCTGTTAAATAAGAGTGAGTTCTATCCCATGATTTGGGGTTAGTAGAGACAAATGCCAAATAACATGTAACAATAAAAAGGGTTTTAATAGGTTGGTAAAAAGGTACAGAAATCGCCTGAGTAGTCAATAACTAGCTCAGCTAAGAACTTCTCTGTCTATCTATCTTCCCCATGTCAACTAACATGCCACTATTTAAAGTCTTTGTTCACAGATGCAGACAAGTTCATCTTCAAGAGGGGTGGTAGGTTTCCGACACAACATCACTCTTAACTCAGTTTGAGATGTTAACATTTTCTGCTGATACAGATTCTCTCTAAAGTTTACACTTGACTCATCTGGATTATCTTTGCCTGACTTTTCACTAAGAATTAATTCTCTATTAAGGGAATATACATATAACTTTGTCCATGGTTTCTATTAGGTTGGTTCAAAAATAATGACATAATAATGTTGTTTTTTGACGTTAAAAAATACGTCAAAAAACGACATTATTACGTCATTATTTTTGCACCAACCTAATACTATCATCACTAAACTGGATCCGCACATGGTAAGCAGACTTGATGGTATCCCTGCTGTAGTCCTTAAGAAAAGTGCTCCTGAACTGTCTCCTGTTTTCTCTAAAGTATACAATAAATGCCTTGCTGCTTCTTGCTTTCCTGTATGTTGGAAATCCACTTCTGTAGTTCCGGTCTTTAAGAACTCAGGTGAACCATCTGATCCTTCTAAACTACAGCCTATTAGCCTCCTCCTTCTTTTTGGTAAAGTACTAGGTGCTCTGATCAACTCCAGATTAGTTAAGCATTTGATCTCACAGGATCTTCTTTCAGATAAACAATATGACTTTTGCTTCTCTAGGTCAACTGCTGATCTATTAACAATTATAACAGAAATAGTCTATTAAACTTTTGATCAGAATGGTGATGCTTGGGCCATTACTTTGGATATCTCAAAAACATTTGAGTGAATTTTGTATACTGATCTTCTTCACAAGTTGAAAGGTTATAGTCTTTCTGGATGAATTTAACTGATTCAGTCTTTCACATCAAATTGTGAAGTGAAAGTCTTCTTCAATGTCCACTTGTCTAGATATTTTTATATTATTGCAGGTGTCCTCCTTGGACATACTTGTTCCTAATTCTCATTAGTGACCTTCCTGATGTCATAAGTTCTCAACTCAGTATCCATGCTGATGATGACACAACTATTTACTCCTGACTTAATACTAAGACTGATTGGTTCAATAAGCTCAAACTGGCAGCTGATCTTAAAAATGACCTACAGTCTGTTGTTAACTGGACCATATAATGGCTTATTAATTTTGATGACTTCAAAATGAAATTGCTCCCTTTTAATCATCTGAGAGAACTCTTTATGCTTTCTATCAGTATAGCTGATGCTACACCCACTCCTCAAGAGAGTGACTCATTGCACTTTCTCAGACAATTTTTTCCACTGACATGAAATGGAAAGATTATACTGAATCTATTGCTAGGTAAATTGGTTCACCACGTTGTGATAGACCAATTTCTCTCTACAGAATCTATCTTGAATATTTATAAGTTTACCATTTATTCATGCTTTAAATATTGCTCCAACATCTGGTCTGGTGCTTTTGCTAAATATTTAGAGATCTTTGATAAAACCCAAAGAAGAATCTGCAATCTTATTAGTTCTGACCTGTTATCTCAGCTTCAGTCACATTCCCACCACTGAAACATAGCTTCTCTGTGCCTTTTCTATAAATACCTTTATGGTAATTATTCTGATGAACTTTCCTCTATGGTATTAAGATTTTATGAATTAATTGCAGTATTAGATTGGCAGCAAAGTCTTATCATTTTACAGTTGAAATGGCTAGATCTAACCATAAGTTCTATGCTAACAGTTCCTTCTCTCACAATTATCACTTGTAGAACTTTCTTCTGGCATCTTACTTCCCAGTCAACTTTGATCTTTAAAAATTGAAATTCAATGTCAATCATTATCTTCTGTTTTATTAATTCCTGTTCTTTTATTGTTCTTTCACCTTAATAATGTTTTTTTTTTCATATTCTTTCACACTCAGTAACACCTTGCATCTTAGTGGATTTATTGCCTTGCTTTAGGGGAAATGATTAAACAAAATAATAAATGTTTTTTATATTTATTTAAAAATTTATTAAAATATATCACCACTATCAGACCTTTAACCAGTAACTAGTAATCAGACCAGTAAGAATGAACGGATTTCCCACCATGCCTTGTGAGAATATTGGGCCTCAAACTCACACCCAACCTCAAGTGGAACTTTTATATCCAACACTAAAAATGCAGGTAAAATGATTGGCTCCCTGTACCATTCCAGTAAGTACCTGACTCCTCATGCCATCCTCTAATTCTTATAAGAGTTCCCGCTATCCTCTAATTTTTATAAGAGTTCCCGCTATCCTCTAATTTTTATAAGAGTTCCCGCTATCCTCTAATTTTTATAAGAGTTCCCGCTATCCTCTAATTTTTATAAGAGTTCTTTATCCTCTAATTTTTAAGAGTTCCCTTTATCCTCTAATTTTTATAAGAGTTCCTTTATCCTCTAATTTTATAAGAGTTCCGCTATCCTCTAATTTTTATAAGAGTTCCGCTATCCTCTAATTTTTATAAACTTTATCCTCTAATTTTATAAGAGTTCGCTATCCTCTAATTTTATAAGAGAAGATCAGGTCGAAAATGGAATACTGTTGCCATATTTTGGCAGGAGTCTTTCCACACTTGGAGTTCAAAAGCATCTCTGAGTCTTTGTTGGAGAAAACTTATTTTCCACCCTCCAACCTCTCTCTCACAGGTGGTATGTGACAAGCCTCTCACTGCGCTATCGCTACTACCATGGAAAGTGCTCAGATGAGCTACATTCCTGGGTGCTGCCAAGGAATGTAGCTCATTTGTGGCTAGGACCCACCATACAACTTACATAGTAGCAAACCACCTACATTACTTCTGTATTCCATCAGTGAGAAGTAAATGACACGAAAGCAAGAAGGAAACTGAGGAAACCTTACAGAGGATAAAAGACAATAAAAAGAACAGGACTCAAAGTAATTGAAGAGGACTATTGAGTTTGCGTTTAAATTTTAGAAGTTTTTTGTTGACAGAAAGAAACTGAGAAAACTTGAAAGAACAATCAAATGAACAGGATTCATGGAGACGGAAAAAGACTGTTGTTATTGCATTTAAAATTTTGAAGATTGTATTTGAAAGGAGAGTGAGAAAAATTTACTGAGAAGAAAAGACAATAAAAATAACAGAATTCAAGGAGACAAAAGATGATGATTGATGTTGCATTTAAATTTTAAAAGATCATAGTTGACAGAAAGCAAGGAGGATACTGAGAAAACATAACTGAGGAGAAAGGACAATAAAAAGAACAGGATTCAAGGAGACAGAAGATGACGATTGATATTGTCTTTAGAGCATTAGAATTCACATTCTAGTTTCCAAATATCGTTTTCCAGTTGATTTTCATCTTTTCTTTAATTAAGTGTTGTAATTCTATTTACATTATTTAGACTATTGTCTTCATCTTTGTCGCCATCTTTATTACAACGTTTCGGCCTTCTTCAGGTGGTTGGAATGTTGAACTGAACCCTTTATTTTGCTCACTGGAACAGACTTCCAAGAGGATATTTCCCTGATCACTACAATCTTACCCTGTTCAAATCTAGAGTTAACCATTATCTTTCCCTCCTATTCATATGAACTACTTTTTAATGTAACCCTCTACCTTGAGTTGCCCCTTGTACAGGATGAAAATATTAATTAAAGGTATTTTAATAATCATCTATGCCATAAGAAATATTATAGTTGCAGTTGAGGTACTATATTTGGTTTCATGACATTTGTAAACAATCTTTAATCTAACATCCCAAATTTATAATTGTTTTTTTTGTTATTGCTATTGAAAATCACAAACCATGTAACATTAATTCATCTAATTTAAAAGATAACAATGCTAGATACACTATTGTTCTCATCTTTGTCGCCATAGTTATTACAACGTTTTGGCCGTTGTATGCTCTGGCCTTCTTCAGGTGGTTGGAATGTTGAACTGAACCCTTTAACTCACTGAGGTAGACTGTTCTAGTTCCACGTGCCATGTTTAATGGATGTCAGTTATCTCCTGCTAATTCCCCTCTGAAAGTTCTCCACTGCCTTAACCGGGTATTGAACTCACTCTCTTTGGGTCTTGTCACTGGATCTAACCAACGCCTTTATCCGCTGTGCCATGAGTCCTTGAGGACATCTGTGTAGGAATTTCTGGGTATTCTAAATAAGCAACCATTTTTACCAGTGCTTGCATTGCAAATTTTGCTAGTATTATACATATTTTTACCAGAACTCATATTGCAATTTTTTTGTTATTATTGTTTTTCTCTGGCACTCCTTACTACTGGTTCTCATATTGTATTCATTTTCTATGTTTGTTCAGCTCAGGAGATTTTTGTGGCCTAGCATATGTAATGTTTCCTTAAGTTTACAAATTTTCCAATGGTGTTCTTTGTCTATGATCTCAACCTTAAATTATTACTTTTATAAACAAGCATTTTTGTTGCAAAAATGAAGATTCTCTCCTATAATTTTATGCAAAAATGAAGATTCTCTCCTATAATTTTATGTGGTGACCAAGGAAGTGAATTATACTTCAGCCTAAGATACTTTTCCTAGAAGTATAATTTTCTCATTGATTTAATTTTTTTTCATTCCCCCTTTATTCTAGCTTGACTGGTTCAGCGTTGGTGCTGGTTTCAAGCCAAACAAATTAATTCCATATTTAGAGGATGGTTCTTCCCTTTCTTTTGCCATAAAAATAATTCCTAAATTCTAACAATTTTTAAAATGCTTGAAAAAATTGTCTTCAGATTTGTTCTTTTCTAACAGTACAGTAGTAGCACCTAATTACTAGTTTTATGTAATTCACCAAAGTGTTTTTTTTTTTTTTCACATTTAATAATAATAATAATAAACCTAGTGATCTTAGAAAATCCAGATGATGGCTCTATAAAATTTGGATTATGATGCCATACTTCTATTCTCAGAGTTTGATCTTCTATCAGGAATTTCTTAAATTATCTTGAAATGCAACAAAGTAGTATTATATTTAAAGTTGTCATGAATTTAACCCATTTGCCTTTGGAAACTTTGAATTTTACTGTTTTATATCAATAATATCTTTGGAAATCAACTCCAGTTACAGAATCTTAAAAACATTCTGATATGTCCCAGAAAGGGATATATTTGTTCGAAGTAGCAAAGTGCTTGTTGACTACTTGTTATAGAGTAGTTTCACAGATATTGGGGCTTGTATTTCACTAAGTCGGTCCTAAAATAGGTTCGACGTACAAAACATTAGGAACTTGATATAATAGTTAATGATGCGGCAATCTAGTTGTGGTGGCTGATACTTTAATATCTAACGGTCATCCAACATTGACTGACTGACCAACTCTCTGAGCTGACTCAGCGACTGCTACTACTCCTACTTATTATAGGTGGGAGAGTCTATTAACAATAGAATAGGTGTGTTCCAGTATAACACTACTTTAATCGGGTAGGACAATCTAGCAGGTAACCGTAATAGACTGGTCCTCGTCGTAGTGGTAGGCAATAGGCGTTGTCCCTGTACCTCCACATCAGTCTGTATTTATGGCTGACACCAACCAATCATATTACTTTGAGAGGGAACCCAGGTGTATGCATATTCATTACATCATATTCTTAACTATCCAGGTAGTCTTTTCCGTTTTCATCATTAACTGCTTGTCTCTTGATATTTTTTTATTTTATGCTTGTTAATTTTGTTGGTCAACTCTGAAGCCTTTGTATAACTGTACTTTCATTTATTCACAAGAATCACGTCCATTCATAATGTGCTGATGTTGATGAAATTACACACTGAAATATGAGCAAAAATAATTACATAATTTATTTATTGCCATTGATTAAAGACAAATACCTCATTTAAAACAACCTTATTTTTTTAAAATTGTCTTTGTACAAGTAGAAACCAGAGAATCACATTGCAAAAATAAGATTGCTCAATTGTAATGTAATATCAACCCTCCTATATAGCAGTAAATGCTGGACGATTTCCTTACAGATGAGAGGCGACTGGAAGCAACCTCTGATGTGGTTCTATGAAAGGATACGAAGAATGCCACAGACACGATTATTGGGGGGGGGTCACTTTTTGGGGACCACATAGCCTGGTGGATAAAAGTGTTGGTTGAAGTAATCCAAAAAGTGAATTGACCCAAAGAGTTGTGAGTTCAATTCCTGGCCATAGCAGTGGGGACAAAAATTTGGAGATTTGAGTTACTAAAGAGAAATAACTGAAATTGTGATATCCAAAAAAGGCATGGCATGTGTAATTAAAACCATCTACAATTGTGCGCTAAATAAAACTTTCAGTTCAAAATTTCAATGTATATCAACTAAAGAAGGTCAGAACGTACAACAGTGAAAATGTGAAATATTCTGACTTAAATCTTTTGAACCATAACTAAGCAAGCACAACCAGATATTGAATCCAGCATTTTGTGGACACCATTATTAATCTGTTGCTAATTTTTTCTCAGTTATTTTGCATCTGTTTCTGTCTTTGTTTATATCTCTTAATGCAATCATATTTGTCTCCATTTCTCTTTTTCTGTTGTATATCTAGCTCTGTTAATAATCCAAAAATTCATTCATGTTTGTCCAAGTCTATTCATTATCTATTAAAACATGTATTCCTGAAGAGACATGGGAATTCACGGATAATAAAGAAAAGAAATCTGTGGAGAGCCATGATCGTCTACATGTTGATGGGACATGTCAATTCACGGATAATAAAGAAAAGAAACCTGTGGAGAGCCATGATCGTCTACATGTTGATGGGACCTGTCAATTCACAGATAATAAAGATAAAGGAACCTGTTGTGAGTCATGATCACCTTTGTCCTGATGGGACCTGTCAATTCACAGATAATAAAGAAATCTGTGGAGAGCTATGATCATCTACGTCCTGAAGGTACATGGCAATTCACAGATAATAAAGAAAAGGAATTTGCAGGGAATCATGATCGCCTGCATTCTGTTGGGATATGCTAATTTACAGATAATTTAGAAAAATATGTGTGGGGAGTCATTGCTTTCATCTTGATATGACATGGCAATTCACAGATAATAAAAAAATGGTATCTCTGTGGCATCATCCTGATGAGACGTAGCATTAAAAAGACGGATGTTCTGCCTCCTGGTGTGCGTCCGTCTCACACATTTGCATAACTCGGTTAACCCGATAAATGCCTTATGGCAATGAAAACTCTGAAGACAATGTCCTGTTCATCATCCAGTTTACTGAAAGCTGAAAGTGTGAAACTAGACAACAATTTAACAATCTCAATTATTTTCCATCTGTTTCTGTCTTTGTCTGTTTATATCTCATAATGTAATCATATTTGTCTCTATTTCTCTTTTTCTGTTTTATATCTAGCTCTCTTAATCATCCATTCATGTTTGTCTAAATCTATTCATTATCTATTAAAATAGGTTCATATTTCTCATGTGTTTACATATATATATATATATATAGCAACACACAGATCCATTTATAGACATTAAAAAATGCAACCAGTTAAGAGGAAACTGATATTGACATTTCTGTTAATGAAGCAGTGTTAAGAAATCCAAAAAGACGATTTTCCTGGTGGATTCTTTTTTTTTTTTTTAATTTTCATAAAACAGAAGATTATATTTTGCTTATTTTTGTCCATTTTTTCATTTTCCCGAGAAGTAAACAATTTTAGACATATTAATTTTCTTAATGGAATCATCTGACTTATTGCAATTTGTTCTCTTCATTTTGTTCATGAGTGGAGTCAAAAAAAATATATATTTTTCATGGGAGAAACACACAATTATAAAAATAAATACATGGCTGGTATTATTTTCATCATTTCATTGGCAGACCTGAAATAAATGGCCAGCATAATGCATTGATGGAAGCTCAGAGGTGAAAAAATTAATTCCCAAATGCAATTTCAGTGGGATTATATCCATCTTTAGTGTTGTATATGGAATTGTAGGTAGTGTAGTGGATATTGGCATGGAAATCTGGAATTGATAAGCTGAGTTCAAACTCTGGGATACATTTGCTTTCATACTACTTTCCATGGAAAAGAGCATGTTTTCATCTTTTCTCTCCATAGCTATGAGTTAAATAACAAAGTACACGGAGATCTTTTGCTTTGTGTGGGAACTAGTCTAAAAAAAGGAAAAGGAATTCAGAACTGTGGTGATTGCATTGGGAAACTACACCACTATCTTTCCCAAGAATGCATGTTAATTTACAGCTCATAAAGAAAAAGAATCTGTGGAGAGCCATGATTATTTACATCCTGATGAGACATGGCAATTCACAGATAATGGAATCTCTGGAGAGTCATCCTGATGGACCATAGCATTAAAAATATGAATGTCCTGCCTCCTGGTGTGTATCTGTCACATATATGTGTGTACCTCTGCCAGATAAATACCTTATGACAATCAAAACTCTGAAGACAAAGTTCTGTTCATCAACAGGTTTAGTGAAAGTGTGAAACCAGAAAAAGATGTAAATACAAACTTGAGACTGTAGATTGTTCTAGTTGCACATCTTCCATATCTTCTTTATTTGGCTTACCAAGTTAGGCAGATATGTGAGACAGATGTGCACCAGGAGGCAGAACATGCCTTTTCCAGGGTTATGACATGTGAAAATGGAGCAATCTATCCCAGTGGACAGAATAAAGTGTTCAGTTGGAAATTCCAGTGACTTGAAGAAGGCCAGAGTGTACAACGTCCGAAATGCTGTGAATATAGCAATAATGATGAGGACAACATTAGCAATAATGATGAGGACAACAGTCTGAACAATATAAAAAATTATAAATAATTACAATACCTAATCTCAGAAATATAGACACAACTTGACACTAGTTTAATCCAAATGAAAAGTAATAAAAAACTGAAAGAAAATGGAAAGGAGAAATATCATGAAGAGGCTCAAAGGCTATACAATGAGACTATGGGTCTAAATGAGTAAAGGCTGTAGTACGTAGTAAGCTTACATTAATATGATGCAAAGTTTACAGTGATAAGTTCTCAGACAGGAAGAAAGTTATACAAAGGTATAAATAAATGAAGGTATGTATGAATGTGTGTGTGTATGGATATACATACACATATTATAAAAAATAAGCCATTATGATATCTATATGCATGTATGTACGTTATGTGTGCATGGGTATCTATCAATGGATATATGTGTGTGTGTGTGTGTGTGTGTATATATATATATATATATATATAAAATATATAAAGTGAACATTGAAGAGGCGAGAGGCTGTTTCATGCTAAATGCAATCATCAAGCCCCATGCAGTCTGATGATTGCGTCTAGCATGAAACAGCCTGTCGCCTCTGAGTATTGACATCAATGTTCACTTTTATATTTAAATACACTCTCTGATATTGAGTACTTTATCCCTTAATTATAGCATACCCTAAAACTACTTTTTTTCATATGTATGTATGTATCTATGTGTGTGTGTGTGCATATATATATATATATATATATATATATGTGCACATACATGTATATGAAAAATAAAAATAGGCTCCAACATATATATGCTTGGGTGAATATATATGTAGATGCTTGCATGTATGTACATATGTGTTTGTGTGTGCAGTGTTGCATATATATATATATATATATATATATATATAAGAAACATGCCAGAGACATACAGACTCCCTTCAAATGTCAAAACAGAATCTGCACATAATAAGCCAGAGTAACTAATGTGATTTAGAACAACCAGCTCATCCTCAAAGATCCCCAAAGCACTCTCCGAACACAGTTTCGTCTTTCTTCCTTTAGTTGAACTGTTGATGCCAAGAATATAAGCTAAGGTTTTCTCTGGTGAAACGCATCTTTGTTTAAATATTTCTCCACTTTGTCTCGCCTTCTTCCTATATATATATATATATATATATATATATATATTATTCCTTACCTATCCAAGGATATAACAACTGGATATTGTGTAGAATACAATTTTTCTTTGTTTGTACCAATGTCACTCTCTTTCCCAAGAATGCATGTTAATTTAATTTACAGATAAAAAAGGAAAAGAAATCTGTGGAGAGCCATGATCACCTGGATGAGAATCTGGATTTGACAAAATATAAATCTAAGTGATCAGAAAATTTCAAGGGCTTATTGAAAAAGATTCAGAAAATCTGGGGTTTGTACAACATCAGGACAATATTCAGAAGCAATTTCACTCTTAGGAGAAATCCAAGAACTGTGTGTACTCCATTCCTTGCATTCATGGCATATAATATAAAAGTAAAACATCCAGCACTATGGCTGGAGGAACATAAAATGTTATCGTGAGAGACAAGGCAATGAAATCAGGCATGGCTGAACATGTATGGAGGAAAAAGTGTGGTCATCAGACCCTGTGGAATGAAGTGAAAATACTGGACAAGGAAGAACATTAAAGATTTGGACATCTGAAAGAATCAGTGCATATGCTATGCTATGAGGACCTCCTTATTAGGCCTAGCATAGAAAGAAAGGTTTGGTTTGGTTTGTTTTAGGGCTTATCAACACCTCAGAGGGTTATTTAATGCCAACAAGATTTTTATTACTGGTTTTAATTTTTTCAATAATGTATTGCTGCTAATATTTTTTTTTCCAAAAATATATTACTGGTAATATTTTTCATCAAATATCTATTGTTGGTAAGAATTTTTTCTTCAAAAACGTATTTCTGGTTTTAAAACCTATTTTTACACTTTTATAGTGTTTTGACCCAGTGTGGAGGTGGTCAACTAATTGCCCCCAGTTGGGACCCTAACAGGTCTGCATATATATATATATATATATATATATATAGGCAGACTGTTTTACTGTATTGCAGCTCATCAGTGTGGCTAGATATGCAATTGCTTCAAGCCGGGATCAAAACACAACCAATTTGACATCAGTCAGAGACTCTCACCCTTAGGCTCTTGGTGCATGCTATGAAGAAAGGGAATTTTTCTTTTTTTTTTTAATGTTAATTAGTAGCAGCCAAAAATTAACCTTTCTTCCAAAGTGCTCAACCTATGAAAGGGGGCTTATATTCATCCACAGACTGTTTTGCTGCATCACAGCTCATCAGTGTAGTTAGACATGTGAATATATATATATATATATATATATATATATATATATATATAAAATTGATGATTTATTTTGTAATCCAACTGTGTTTTATTAAATGAGCAT
Source organism: Acanthosepion pharaonis (assembly GCA_903632075.3). Lineage (NCBI taxonomy): Eukaryota > Metazoa > Mollusca > Cephalopoda > Sepiida > Sepiidae > Acanthosepion > Acanthosepion pharaonis. The sequence goes on from CAHIKZ030001192.1 coordinate 135,513, forward strand.
TATTTTTATTGAGTACTTGTATCTTAAAAGATATCCAAGGTTGCTTGCTTTCTTTATTTTTCAAATAGTAATTATGTCTACTAGCAGAGAAGCATTGAAAGTCATATGAAGGAAAATGCCCCCAGGCAGGGATTGAACCTGGGTTCAATGTTTACCATATTTAAGTTAAATAGAGAATGTGAAACTTTTGATGCTTTGGGACTGATAGTTTCACTGTTTAAAAAAAAAAAAAATGTTTAAAAAGCTTGCCTATTCAAATATGTGTACCTACTACAAATAGCATGTGTGTGTGTATATATATATATATATATATATATATATATATATATATATATATATATATAAGCAAGTGTAAATGGATATAAATCTGACAGAATGAAGAATTTTTGAAAAAAAAACAAAAATCCTTAAATTTCTTTCATTTTAACTACATTTAAGGATTTTTGTTTGTTTTTTTCAAAATTTCTTCATATATATATATATATATAATATGAAAAAGGAAACTTTCCTTTACCACTCTGTTTCATATTATAAGAGACTTTTTAAAGGTAAATATAAAGGCTTTATTTTGCAAAATGTAAGGATTTTATTTTCCAGAATAAAATCCTTAAATTTATTTTGATAAGGTCCCTCAGGGGGGCAAAACCCATTGGTAAAAAAAAAAAAGTTTTGTTTTTGTCTTTCTTCATAGTCTTTGAATAAATATAATTTATTTATATCTGAATTCTCTTCCTCTCTCATGCATATATATATATATATATATATATATATATTATATATATACACAGTGGGAGGAAATATTCGTACACATGAAAAATTGTATTTTGATAAATGTAAAAGCCTTAACTAAAACAAATTTTGATACATTTTATGTGTAAAGATACATTTTATTAAAAAAAATAGTAATAAACTTAATTAAATCTTATTCTAACAGAAATTAATGCATTTTTTCATTTTAACTGATGAAAAAAGTATTCGTACAAAACAAGCATATTAACTTAATTTAATACTTTGTGGATTATCCTTTATTGAGTTCAACAGCTACCAATCTATTCCTGTACGTCTCAACTCATGATTTGCAAACAATGAGTGGTATTTTGTCCCATTCTTCTTGGCATATTGTCTTCAAATTCTTGATATTTGTTGGTGCTCTTTTCCCAATTTGAATTTTCAAATATCGCCATAAATTCTCGATTGGGTTCGAGTCTGGGGACTGACTTGGCCATTACAAGACATCAACGTTACTTTCAGCTAACCATTTCCTTGTAGATCTAGCTGTATGCTTAGGATCATTATCCAGTTGGAAAACCCAATCAGGAGGTAGCAACAGAATGCATTAAATTGTCTTGCAGGATTTTCTGGTAGCTTTCGGCATTCATCTTGCCATCTATTATTGATATTCTGCCAACACCTTTTGCAGAAAAACAGCCCCAGATCATGATACTACCACCACCAAACTTTACAGTTGGCAACGTGTTCTTTGGTAAGTAGGCTTCACCGTCCTTCCTCCACACATGATTTCGATAATTATGACCAAACAACTCTATTTTAGTTTCATCTGTCCATAGTACTTTTTCCCAAAACGAATATTCTTTATCCTTATGCTCTCTAACAAATTTTAGCCTAGCATCTCTATGTTGTTTCAAGAGGAGTGGAATCTTCCTTGGGATGCGTGATTTCAGACTGTTTTTGTATTGTTCATTACTTATTGTACGTTTGGTTACTTTAATCTCTAATACACTGCAGATGTTCCTGCAGCTCTTCTCGGGTAACCTGTGGATTTTGTTGGATCTGGCGTCCTAATAACCTTGCTGATCTTAGAGAAATCTTCCTCGGAGCACCTGTTTGTCTTTGGTTTTTGACGCTGTTATGAGTTTTAAACTTTGCAATGAATGAAGCAATTGTAGTAAAAGGAATATTCAGGTTGTTAGAAATCATTCTATAACTGTTCGCATCTTTCCAAAGAGACAAAATGTGTTGTTTTTTGTGAAATACTCAATTCTTTACCTTTAGGCATTATTAGAACCTTCTCGTAAGACTAGAAATTGCAGCATGCTCTGATAATGGCTTATAGCGTTAACTATAATTACTAATAACATTACTGGAACATTCTAGAATATACTTTTTTCATAATTAATTGATTATTTTATTCTAATAATTGATTTGTACAAATACTTTTTTCACCAGTTAGAATTAAAAAAAAATGCATTAATTTCTGTTAGAATAAGAATTAAGTTTATTAATATTTTTTAATTGTATGTGTCTTTATACATAAAATGTGCCGAGATTTGTTTTATTTAAGGCTTTTACATTTATAAAAATACAATTTTTTTAAGTGTGCGAATATTTATTTCCCCCCCTCACTGTGTGTGTGTATATATATATATATATATATATATATATATATATAAGATAAAGAACAAATAGGAAACCTTTATCAATCCTCACTTTCACTAAAACTTCATCAGAGATTGAAAGAAAACACAGAACCTGTTTTTTCTCAATCTTTGACGAAGCTTTCATAAAAGTGAAACATGTTAGATTGATATATATTTCCTATTGGTCCTTTATATTACCATCCAGTTGGGTTCTGATCCATATTTGATCTTTAACTCAAAGTTATATATATATATATATATATATATATATATACACACACACTCACACTTTGTCTGTGAGTCTGTGTGTGTTTGCTTCTTACACTTGCTGTAAATAAAGTACCATTAATGCTGCTTCTTATCAATGAAGAATTTGACCTCATGTTGCTCTGTGGGTGGACAACACAATTTACCTTACCCTCATCACCCTACATAATTAATAAAAATAACAGGCCACCATTCACTTTCCTTTTATCAGACTCCCAGCTGCTTTCTACTGAGTGTCACTTTACCCAAAGTGCTCTTCATGTAGACAATCCCAGAAACATGTTAGAGCAAGAATTCTATTCAAAGACTCATTGGCATCGTCTATTTTTCATATCAGACTTTTATTCTTTTAGAGTTTGAATACGTGATTCCTTCTGATTTTTATATAAGACTTTCATTCTAACTAAATTTAGAGTCTGCTTTTTTTTAACCACTACTGAGGAGGCTGAGTGGTTAGAACGTTCACATTCTGACCATGAGATCCGGGTTTGAATCTCACCACGGTTGATTTGTCAGGAAGGAGACTTGCTGATATTATCAGACTGGAGGTGTTGATCCCAGAGTGTGGCACCTTTGGAAAGTCCCTGAAACTATACCACAGGTTGACCCAGCCTTGTGAGTGAAATTGGGTAGACGGAACCCTTGGGGACCATCGATAGGTTTGTTATCACAAAGTCACAAGTCATCATGGCTGAGGGCTTGAGCATGCTGGCTTTGCATGAATTTAAACCTGCTACTAGGTTGGCATCTTAGTTCCATTCTTTCACTGTCAAAACGGTTAAATGTAGCCATCTCTTCTACTCCAACAGCTTTTTATCTCACACTTCTCAACAGTGGAACTCTCTTCCTCTTAATTGCTTCCCTGATAGCTATAATCTTCAAATATTCAAATGTAATGTCAATTGACATTTTCTGATGCCTTGATCTTGATCCCTGTCCTTCTCTTTATCCTTTCCTCAAAAACCCCTTTTTACTCTTGCTCTCACTCTCTGTAACTTCTCGAATGCTAGTAGCATGCTTAAAAAACAAAAACAAAAAATTACGGAAAAGGTATGAATACAAAATTTTCACAAAAGTTTCCTTTTGTGCACCTATTAAGGCAAGATAACAATTGCTGATAAAAAAAGATTACCATAAAAAAATGGAAAAAATTACAATTTGTGAAAAGACAAGGATTTTTAAAAAAGATGAAAAGAGAAAATTCGAGAAAAGTAAAGTGCAGCCACCTTTCAGAAAATGAAAGCACTTACTTTTATTTTTAAATTCAGACTTTTTGTACTTGTCTATATTTCTGAGATGAGGTATTATGTACTGAATTTACATTATTTGGACTATTGTCCTCATCTTTGTCGCCATATTTATCACAACGTTTCGGCTGTTGTACACTCCGGCCTTCTTCAGGTGGTTGGAATTTCAAACTGAACCCTTTATTTCACTCACTGGGGTAGACTGTTCTATTTCCATGTGCCATGTTTGATGGATGTCAGTTATCAGTTATCTCCTGCTAATTCCCCTCTGAAAGTTCTCCACTGCCTTAACCGGGTATTGAACTCACACTCTTTGGGTCCTGTCACTGGATCTAACCAACGCCTTTATCCACTGTGACATGTGTCCTTGAGTTTGAGTTCAATACCCGGTTAAGGCAATGGAGAACTTTCAGAGGGAAATTAGCAGGAGATATCTGAAAACTGACATCCATCAAACATGGCACATGGAACTAGAACAGTCTACCCCAGTGAGTGAAATAAAGGGTACAGTTCGAAATTCCAACCACCTGAAGAAGGCCGGAGTGTACAGACTTTTTGTACTTGGGGAAAAATTTCTTTAAATTCTTTTTCATTCTTTGTTGTCCAACCACAGGAGAATTTTCACTTGAATTTCAAAATTCTTTAATCTCTTGGCAGCTTGTGCATTCGTAATGTTGTCTTTTTGATGTCAAAATCCTTCTGTACTTTGATGTTGATTTTCCATGTCCCCTTGCTGTCAAAAGGTCTTCTCATCCATTTACCTACTTGAACTCTATTTATTTAGAAATTTAGGCTCACAGAAGACTCCATCCAAGTTTTCACAATTGCATGAGACCACAATTCTCATTCATCACAAAATGTGAAAAAAACAATTTTCCATGTACTTGAAATAGATCCTTCACAATTTTGGTAGTTTTCAACTGCTGAAGTGAAAAAGATATACAAGTGAAACTATTTTTTTTTTTTACACAAACCTCCTGGCCTTCATAAAAATACATTTCTGTCAAAAGAGTGTGCACTAAAAGAAAAAAAACAAACACCCTAGACAATCATTTATTCAAGGCTAACATTTTAAAAGTAGTAAAAACAAAACCTGACAAAGGTCACATGAATTTTTCTTGTAGGGTCAACGGCCATCAAGCATAATGGTGTAGACCTGGGCTCCATAGCTTAGAATATTTTAACATCATTACCTTTCTTGTCATTAGTGAGGCTAAAATCAGATTAACATTATAGTTCTACAACAACAAGCACTTTAGACGACTGTAATTCGATCTCCAGTGAAAGCTCATTCTCTACACAACCTCTGAAGAATTAAGGAAATTCTTTCAACTACTCTAGATTCTATTATCAAGCTAATTTCTTTAAATCTTAGTTAATTGATTAGTGCTTGACTATTTGGGTCCTCCGCCAGGCCAATCTGAACTTAGTAAATACTGATAAAAGCACCTACTATAGAGTAATGGTTAACAAGCCAATCTCACTTGACCATTTGCAAGTGTAACGAGTTCAGTCCTTACTAGATGATTAATTATTGTGACTATCATTAAATTTTGGTATGCTATAGATAACTTCATGTGCCATCACAGGGAATCCTGAATAATAAATGATATCATGTTAGAAATTCTCAGTGGTGTTGTCATGCCCTGCTAGGGTAACAGGAAATGACTGTAACTAAAACAGGGAACTAAGCAATAACAGTTTGTTTCTTTAAAAAATATTTCTCACCAAGTAAGGCAATAAAGCCACTAAGATTCTGAGTGTGAAAGAATAAGAGAAAAAGAAAAATATAACAGAGTGAGAACAATAAAAGGACTGGAATTGAGAAAACTGAAGATAATTGACATTGCATTTAAATTTTTGAAGATCAATGTAGGCTAGAAAGCAACAAGTCAGAAGAGAGTTCCACAAGCGAGAAGTGTGAGAGTAGAAACTGTTAGCATAGAACTTACAGTTAAATGTAGTAATTTCAACTCTAAAGTGATAAGATCTTGTTGCCAATGTTATAAAATAAAATAAGACATATCTCGGCTGATTTGCAGACAAATAACCTAACATACTCAAGAGCGAGAACCGGATGTGAACAGGACAAGGCCCCGTCACAAAATGACCATTATCGTTGTTTACACATATTCCTGACGCACAAGTTCTGGTCAAAAAATAATATTTTAAAGTGTTTCAATTTTTCGACCAATAAACATGTTTCCCTCCTAATTATACTCGCGTTGTTTTTCGAGCCTGTTAAGCCATAAAAAACACCATAACAGGGGTCACAGGGTGAAGTGCAACAGCAGTCAACAGGAGGCCACGGAAGAGACCTGTCATAGTCGGTCAGCAGAAGTAGTGCCACGCCAACCAGCGAGAACTACTATGAGAGATCAACCCAGATCGGCAGCTGGCTTATTAACTATACCACAAGGTAGCTGTCCCAAAACCACATGTTCCTATTGAAACAAATCACGTAAATCTATTTATGCTGTTGTCATATTTCTTTCTTGCAACCATACGCTTGTCTATAACACCAACCTAGTACTGCTTTTAAATTCATGAAGTTGAGGTGCCAAAGGTGAAAGCTCATCAGAAAAATTACCATGGAAATATTTATAGAAAAGGCTGTTAATATATACAGTGGAATGGGATGTAATTCTGCTGCAAAATGTAGATTTCAAAACATTAAGAGTAATAAAAAAAAACCTGCTATAAGGGAAGCTGATGAACTACACACATTATAGAGAGTGCTAGGGCATCTTTTGTCCAGCAATATGAGATGCTATAATTTTTGTCTAAATTTCTGGTGTGAGGAATTACCTTTATTTAAATGCAGACTATTCATCACATCTTTGTTGTTGTTATCACAACATTTTGGACGTAACTTCAAGCCTTTCACAGGTATATACTGATCTTGGTGACATACGGTAAATTTTGAACTGAACACTTTATTTAATTTATAGGGATAAGTTCTTCTTGTTCTACTGCTCATGTTTAGGGATAGCTCATCTAGTTCTAATTTCCAGTACTGCTCAGTTAATGCTCACCCCATTTCCTCTGAGTCTGAGTATAAACTGCCTGACCCAGGCAGTGAACTCACAGATAGTCTGCATGTAAATTATATAAGATGCCACAAAATGAAAATCTGAAAAATTAAGTCATCTTCTTAAATAACTTCATCAGATCTAGAATACCTGGCATTAATATTATTCAGAAATGTCTAAACTATCACCTGTATACAACTGTTTTCTTAGATCAATTATTAAAAATGGCCTCAATGAATCCTTTACATCTTAAAGAATACAGTCCTTCATCAAACCCTATAAAGTAGTGCTAGAGAATTCTAAACAAGAAAACTGGCATCACTTGAAGTCTTCTAGGAGTAGCAACAACAACAATGGATAGTATCTGTAACTAAAAAGAGAAACTAAAAATCTAATGAAGATGTTAACTATCTATACTACCTTAGATAAAAGGTTAGGCTGTCCTGGGTATGATAGTAAAGTACGTTCAACAGCAAGGCCTCTGATCAGGAGGCTTTGAGGAGTGTGGAACCACCTCTTAATTGCTGGTGTTCCCAGGTTCACCCTGACCTGGGGTGGTAGCACCTGTTAGGGTCCCAGCTATGGGCAAATAGTTAACCGCAAAACTGAGGTAAAAAGCATTATAAAAGTGTACAAATAGGTTTTAATACCAGAAATACTTTGTAAAAAATTATTACCAGAAATAAAATTTTGAAAAAATAATATTACCAGCTATACATTTTTGAAAAAGTAATATTACCAGCTGTACATTTTTGAGGAAAAAATATTAACTGAAATAGATTTTTGACAAAACAAAAATATTACCAGGAAAAAAAAAAAGTTGTCGGCATTAAATGACCCATTGTGGTTGATATACCGTAAAACAAAACAAATCAAAAGGTTAAGAAGGAAATTCACATCAATACTAGAAAAAGTGATATCAGTGAACTTGAGAAGTTTAGTTTTCAGAACTGCTTTAAGAAAAATATTTCAACCAAGAATAATGCTGTTTGGTTATTGAATGCCAAATATTTCCTGCCTAGAAATAGCTAATTTTACCATTACCATTGCTACTGAATTTAATCTTCATTAAGTGATCCACTGTTGAGGCCAATGTAGGCTAGATTTAATAAATATCTATTAGTAGTTTTGCTGTAGGGTGTTGATTAACAAGCCATTGCTTATGCTATGAAGGTGTTAGGTTCACGAGAGCCACCTTGTCTGTCCTATTCTTATAGTCTTGGCAGAATGTTCGAATATCCTCCAGCACCAGATTGAGATCTTGGTTCCCTTCTAGTGGCTGCATAGTCTGCTGTGAGGTTGTCTCCAGGCTGCAAACATTGTGTCAAACTGGTAGATGGGGTGGTCACCATGTTGTTGCTGGATGCAACTGAACCAGCAAAGATGGTACTGAGATGTCATGGAGGATACTTGGCAGGTCAGTCCTTCAGTACAGCTCCTTGTTGGATCAGTTACAATGAAAATATTCATAGAAATTTGCTGTTCATATATACAGTGGAATGGTAAGTAATTCTGGAACAAAATATAGAGTTCCAAACATGAAGATGAATTAAAATCCCATTGCATACCCTCAATGATATTGAGGACAAGGATTTGAAGCCATGAACACAGGAAGTAAGTAAAAATGTCTCAGAAGCTATTTCAAGTGAGTTTAATATCACTGGATCTCTTATTCTGATGGCTTTGTGTCAGCTTAGGCTGTTACTATTTTTATCATAATTCTACTGTTGCAATTATGACAGCTGAGAAACAAAGTCTTGAGACTTTGATTTTTTGTATTGATTTCAACTTTGTGTTTCATGTCTGCATTATTTCCAAGAATTAGAATAACAATGTTTAAAAGAGATAAATCTTGACTTGATATTTTCTTGCCACTTAACAGCCAATTAATTCCAAAGAACTCTACGAAACAACTGGAGCTGAGAAAAATAATCAAAAATAAATTTATCTTACTTGATACTGTCAGGCAGCAAAGATCGATTGTCCTCAATTATTTTTATTAGAATAATCAGCGAAAAATCAATTTTATTCGGCTCATCTAACAAGAAAATCAGATAAAAATATTTTTTGTTGAGTGAAAGTAATGATGATGCTCATTATCAAAGTTTAAAATAGAATAAAAATTTTAAGTTTGAAGACTTAAATAGAAGTCTACTAATATCCAAAATAAAATCAGGTGATATTAAATAGTTTGCGATGAGCCACATGATATGGTCTTGACTATATATAAATGTCACTCAATAGTCGTCTTCTATGTGACATCTCCCTTCAGGATGTGGGTAATTATAGCTCTCCACAATTTCCTGTTTTTTGTAGCTTTTGGTAAATTTTGTCTTTTTCTTAATCTTTGTTCTGCCAACCATTTGTCTAGTATGTCATGCTGTACTTTCTTCTGCCCCTTGTGCCTTCCATAGGGACTGTATAAGCTCTATATATAGACTGTATAAGCTCTCTCTATATATATATAGACTGCATAAGCTCTCTATATAGTTGAACTATACAAAATTATTAAATTTGAAAAGAAAAGTTTGTTTGATTTATTAATTAAAAAAAAGATGTTTTTTATACTATATTGATAGATTTTCTAAGTTTACTCATTCAACTTGTTTTAAATGTCATTTATTTATATATTTATTTTCGTTTTAACACACTGCATAAGTCGTAATTTATTTATTTTAATCATAAAAACAATGTAAATTTCTAATTATTTTAAGGTTGCATTTTTTTAAATTATTTTTTGTTTTTTGTTTGTTTTTTGTTTGTTTGTTTTTTTTTTGTTTTTTTTCATCTTGTTTTTTTTATTTTATTTTTTTTTTATTTTTGAAATACCAGTAATTATCAGCTGGAGAGATGAAACTTTAAAAAAAAAAAATGAAAAAATACATAATTACCTTCCGAGTATCTGATGAGTATCTACATAAAAAAAAAAAAGTAAAAATCCCCCATAAACATCTTAAAAGAGCTGACACCATTGCGATTGGCTATTGGTCAACTTCCAATCAAATGCATGACAAAGTGGTATGGTTTCCCTAATATAAGTCAGTGTCTGCAGGCTGTTAATTTAGATGGGAGGGGCACATCAGAGACTTACCAGCTCTGATGGGGTCAACTTGATGAGGGGGAGTATGATGTTTGAAAGACCTGAAACTGCCCAATGACCCAATTCAGAACATCACTGATGATGCCCTCTAGCGCTAAAGAGTGTATATTCAAAGTAAGTTATTAAAGAAAAAAAAATATTTACAATTTTGCTTCCTGTTCATTCATCTTAAACACAACTTCATAATTTCCATCCTTCCAGAACTTTTATTGGCTCATCCTGGGTATGATGATAAACTACATCCAACAGCAAGACTTCTAATCAGAAGGTTTTGAGGAGCATGCAACCACCTCTTACTTGCTGGTGTTCCAAGGTCCACCCTAACCCAGGGTGGTAGCACCTGTCAGGGTTCCAGTAATGGGAAAATAGCTAACCCCACCAAAAGTGGTCAAAACACTATAAAAATATCAGCAATACATTTTGAGAAAAGTTATTACCAGCAATATATTTTTGAAGAAAAAATTATTCCCTGCAATACATTAGTACCAGCAGGGCATTTTTTTAAGAACAATATTACTAGCAATACATTTTTGGAAAAAAATATTACCAGCAATAAATATCTTAATGGCATTAAATAGCCCATTGAGGTTGATATATTGTAAAAAAACAAACCAAACCAAACTTTTTATAGCAAAAGACTGCTCCAGATTTTTTTTTTTTACTTTTCCAGAGAATTGGAATGTATTTTCATTAAAGAAAATCTTTAAAAGTTAGAATAAATAGTAATATAAAGGTACAATATCTGTTGGATACAAAGTTAAACTGGGCTCCAATGATATATGCAGGTTAGAATTAACTTTTCTTTGTCTGAATTTTTGGGATGAGGAGTTATCATTATTTACACTATTTATATTTGGACTATTGTCCTCATCTTTGTTGTTTTTATCATCACATTTTGGCCATTGTGTCTTCCAGCCTTCCTTAAGTGTGTATAGATTTGGATAACCTAGAGATCAATACACACCTGGAGAAGTCTGGAGGACACTATGGCTGAAACGTTGTGATAAAAACAACAAAGATGAAGACAACAGTCTAAATATAAATAGTATAAATATAATTATCTTGAAGGAAGATAAACATTTTTAAAAAAAAAACAAAACAAATTGTGACTGCTTTTTAAGTTAAATTTATCAGATCAGGAACAATACTTGTTCAAATCAATCATTTGATTCGCATGAATTAGTTCTTAGTAAAGGATTTCTTTTCAATCCTACTTAATAAAATTATCACTTTTTTTTTTTTTTTTTGACTGAAGACTTGCTTTTTGGGTTAATTATGGGTCATTTCATTTTCTCTGTGATATTTAGAATTTCATATTATTGTAAATTATCCTCTGCTTATTGTTTCAAAATGAAACATTTTCATTATATTTTAAATAGTGGTGATAATGATTCAATAATGTTGATTGTTTTCCAGTTATAATATTGTCCTCATCTTTGTTATTGTTATCCCAACGTTTTTGGCCATTGCCCTCAGGCCTTCATCAGGTGCATATCAATCTGGATAACCTACATGAGATTCCAAACTGAACCCTTTAATTAATCTATGTAGGTAGACTGCTCACATTCTTTTGCCCAAGTCTAGGAATATCATGTTTAGATCTTTATTACTGTTCAGTTATTGCTTGATCTACTTAGTTAAAGATAGTCAGTAAGTACTTGGACTCAGTTACTCACTGTCTCAAGATTGAACTAACAATTACTATACAACCAAATTCATAAATCAATGCTTTCATCCACTTTTCCTTGGAGCCCTAAACCTAACCTGCCTGCTGATGAATGCTGCTGCTTGTTCTTATAAAATGAAATAAGACATATCTCAGCTGATTTGCAGGCAAATAAACTACCATATTCAAGAGCGAGAGCCGGATGTGAATGGGACAAGGCCCCGTCACAAAATGACCATTATCGTCATTTACACATAGGCCTGACGCATGTTCTGGTCAAAAAATAAAATAATATTTTAAAGTGTTCTTATTTCTTGACCAATAAAAATGCTTCCCTCCTAATTATACTTGCGTCGTTTTTTGATCCTGTTAAGCCACAAAAACGCCATAAAAGGGGTCACACAGGGAAGTACCATCAGTCAACAGGACGCCAGGGAAGAGATCTGTCATGGTCAGTCAGGGCAGTCAGCAGGAGGAGCGCCACACCAACCAGTGAGAACTACTATGAGAGATCAACCCAGATCGGCAGCCCGCATATGAACTATACCACAAGGTAGCTGTCCCAAAACCACATTGTCCTATTGAAATGAATCACATAAATCTATTTCTGCTGTTGTCGTATTTCTTTCTTGCAGCCATACGCTTATCTATAATGTTGTCATACTTGACTGCACTCACTGAAGTTCTTTTCTTTTGTTACAACTGCAGCTGTTAAAGAATTGTTATTTCTCTTTCTTTGTTTATTAGTAGTTCTCATATTGGATTTATTTCAGGCAGGTTAGGTTTAAGTCTTCAAATATTCTACAGAGAATTGACAACATGGGCTGTGGAATAAGAACAGTCTACTCATGTAGATTAAATAAAGGGTTTTGGTCAGGTCAGGCTTAGGCTTGCTACTGGTAACATGTAACCCAATAGAATCTGCTGCATGGACAGGTAGTTGGTGTCTAAACTGGATTCCCTCGCTAGCTTTTATGCTCATATGAAGGGTGGCATGTCAATCCACTGTTTGAAAAACAAGAGAAGTCAAAGGGCAGATGAACTTATAAGAACTAATGAATGGCCAAAATGTCTGTGTCTCTCTCCCTATATATATATATATATATATATATATATATATAGAGAGAGAGAGAGAGAGAGTCATCCACAGACTGTTTTGCTGTATCATAGCTCATCAGTGTGGCTAGACACAAAATTGCTTCAAGCCAGGAAAAAAAACCTGATATCATTCTGAGACACTCACCCTAATGCCATGGAGAAAGGAAATTTCTCACGCATTTATATATGAGATATAAGCATTACTGCAACTAGAGGGCTCATTTCATAGTGATGAGTTTTTAGCATCAATCAGCTGTAGCTGACAAATTTCCTTTCTTCTCTATAAAATGGAGTGTATGAGGCAAGGATGGTGTCTCAAGCCTTGAATGGTAATCTTAGAAATGGTGTCTTGATATTTGGACAACCATGTGTATCTGAGTTGGGCATCAGGAAGAGCAGCCAACCTTGTAAAACCTTATCTCAAATTATTATGATAAATCCTTTCTTAGACAAGACGTACTTCGCTTTGTGTGAGATTAATCTCGGTCCTGTCTTAAAAAAAAAAACAAAAAAATAAACAAGCTATATGTGTAAAGACTTGAGGACACAGCAGCCTAAACATTGTGATAATAACAACAAAAATGAGGACAATAGCCTGCGTGTAAATAGTCTAAATAAATTATTCTTGTGGATAGATATTATTAATTATGCAATTGTTGCCCATTTATCAAGAGATGGGAATTATCTGAACATCTTGTTTGAAATGAGAAAAGCCATATGCACTTGGATCATACATCTGTGTAGCCATGTTTACAATGAAAAGAGGTCAATCTTGTGCTGTCTTTGATGTTTTAATGCTAATTTTACTCTTGTGACAAGCGTTATTAAACTTCCAATCATTGGGATATTCCTTTAAACAGTTGAATGAATCATAAAATTTTCTATCTCCATTTTTACAGAACTATTTTGCTGGTGTTCAAGTTTTTGAAATTTGACATTATTTCTTTATCTTGCTTTCTCATTTCTCTATGAGCAACAATCCTTTTCTATTAAACATAACTTGACACTGGCTTTTACATACAACTTTAAATGATTATTAGCTGTAAAAACAGAATTATTTTTTTTTTTAATTTTGTCCTTATTATCATAGTGAGCTATCTAAAATATTCTATTAAATCATTGTGCTAATTTTTTTTCTTTGAAAAACAAAATTTACTTATTTTTCTTCATAAAGACACAGTGTAACTTTTTTACAGACAGCCTCTTACTTCACGCTTCCTGAAAAAACATTGACAAAACTTGTTTTGCTCATTTTGACTCGTATCTTCATAAAAAACGCATGGCTTAATGAAAAATACTTTATCTCAGAATCACAGAAAATAAATAGACTTTGATCAGGGGTTGGAAAGAGGATTAGTGCTTGTCTTTCTTTCTTTTTTTTTTTTTATTCGTACCCACTTCAAATTCTGAATTTAATGACCCTGAATAGATGAAACCAAATACACGTAGTCTGAATGTTGCTGGAGAAATAAAGATAACCAAAGATTTTAAATCCACCATTCACTTTTGAGTTTTTTGTTTTTTGTAAGTTAATTTTTAACCATTATGATTATAAAAATCTTTTTTCATGATTTGTTATCTTTGGACATCAGAGTGTATCAGTATTCATCTTTTCACCTTTCACTCTGTCTCTCCTCATCTCTTTCTCACTCTTTTTGTATTTCTCTCTAACACATTTTAACTCTTCTTTTCTGTGACACTTTTAATCTGTCTCACTCTTTTTGTCACTTTTACCATCTCCTTCCATCTTTTTACAATCTGAAAATCATTAAAATGGTAAAAGGTATAGAAACAAAATGGCATATAGGTGGTTGAATAAATCTAGTTAGGAATATCATTGTCTTTGAAATTCACTAAAACAATCCAATGCACATTTATTCTCTCTCCCTAACACACACACACACACACATATATATATATATAATTATTTATTTAAAAATATGATTCCAAAATGCAACATAAGTCTCATGTTTCAAAACAAGAGCCGAAAACTTCAATATAATTATTTAAATTAAACTGAGTTAAAATAAGCTCTGTTCCATCTTCAAGCGAAATTTTTTTGGACTTTGGATTATTTACCTAACCAGTTCCTTCCTATTTTCTATATATTTTCACATATATATATATATATGTAATAAAAATATATTGTCAACATATGCTAAATTTATGAGTAAAAGTGCTCAATATCCTGTATAGAGTATATGTAAGCATGAAAGTGGACAGTGTAATCAATACCAAATGCTGACAATCTGTTTCATGCTTGAACACAATTGTCAGGCCTTAATGCCACAGACTCTAGCTACTTGGTGCTGACTTAGGTGTCCACTTATATATATATATATATATATATATAGTTTTAAGGTGTGCTATATTTATGGGATAAAGTGCTCAGTATCAGAGATAGAACATATATAAATATAAAAGTGGACATTGAAGTCAGCACTTAGAGGCGACAGGCTGTTTCATGTTTGACGCAATCATCAGGCTGCAAATGTTGGATTTTTCCTTGACTGTTTTTATATATATATATATATATATATATATATATATATATATATATGGGTCAGTGGTGCATTGGGGATAATCTATTCTGGCGGATATTTTTGTGGGAGTGGCTTGTTTGTTTATTTATTGATTTGGGTTAATTTATTTTACTTGTTTTTCATTCTCATTTTGTATTATTTGTTCTTTTCTGGTTTTGGATGTTTTTAATGTAGTAAAAGAATTGATGGGGGATTTGCTTAGGTCACTTATTTAATAGTTTGTTTTGGTCTGGGAAGATAATTAAAGCTATTTATTCATCCAGTGTTTAGATTAATAACCATTAGAACTAATAAAAATAAGCGTAAATAAGCAAAAAACAAGTAAAAATAATCAATCCAAATAAATAAATTAAAAACTGACCCACACCAAAATAACAGAATAGACTATGGTAAGCAATCTAAACAATGGACGAATAAATATGATGGCTATCATCAGGACAAAAAACCCCTGTATGTTAGTAGCAGCAAACTACAGGAGTGAATGACTGTCTCTGAAGAAAGTGAACTTTATTTGCAGTTTTCATTTGTTTTTGTTTTTTTATTGTTAATTTAGGTCAGTCATTGTATTAATTAAAATTGCCTCTTTCAAGACTTGGAGATTCCTGAGTCTCAGAATTCTCTCCTTGGTCATTTTGACAGATTTATTGCTTGCTGTGAAGGGGAATTGTGTATTAAGTGTATGTTATTTTTCATTTGTTTTAGGAGTTATATATATAACCCTTTAGTTACGACAGTTTTTTTATATGCACAAATCCCTTTCATAACAAAAAAAAATAAATAAATCTCCATAGACATGCAAACTAGATGAGGGTTAATACATCTTCCGTTTCAAATTTAGACACCCCTACCTTTCCCTGACTTGACATCTATGAAAGTAACTCTATACTGATACTTATTATTAACACCCAACACTCGCCTACCCAATTTAAACAATTCGCCCTAGCTGTTACCATGGAAATTTTGATTACAATTTTCAAAACACGTAAATTTCAGATATACGTTATTCCAAAAAAAATTTCGCTTGAAGATGGAACAGAGCTTATTTTAACTCAATTTAATTTAAATAATTATATTGAAGTTTTTGGCTCTTGTTTTGAAACATGAGACTTCTTATGTAGCGTTTTGGAATCCTATTTTTAAATAAATAATTATATATATATATATATATATATATATATATATATATATATGTATATATATATATATATATATATATATATATATATATATATATATGTATATATATATATATATATATATATATATATATATATATATATATATATATATATATATATATATATATATATATGAACCATGAGGTTAATAATTCGAAGTTCTTTAGTATTTTGTTTTATTTTTAAAAAACAGTGCTCAATACACAAGTAGAATCTATATTATAATTATTTTTTAAAAAATATGATTCCATCGCTACATAAGTTCTCATGTTTCAAAAACAGAAGCTAAAAACTTCAATTATAGAAATGAAATTAAAGTACCTAGTTCTGTTTCATACTCATGCAAATTTTGTGTCCGCCAGTATTTCTGAGATGTAGTATTATAACTATTTACATAGTTCAGTCTTTTGTGACAGTCTTAGTGGATAAAAATGTTGGTTGAGTCATCCAAAAAATGACTTGGACCAAAGAGTTATGAATTCAATACCTGATCACAGCAGAACGAACAAAAACTTGCAGTTACAAAATGGGGTTTAACTTAAATTCATATATCCAAAAAAGTGATGGCATATGAAATTAGAACAATCTATCACCATTTATTAAATAATGGGTCTGGTTTGAGATTCCAATGTATATCACTTGAAGAAGGCCAGAGCATACAACTGAAATGTCATGAAATTTGGCAATATAGATGAGGACAAAAGTCCAAACTAAGTAAATAATGTAAATATATATAGTTCTTAATATATATGTATATATATACACACACACACACCTTTGTATATTGTGTGCATGTGTTACATTTTTGACAGTGTTCTCATCTGTATTTACTTGGCACAGTTGTTTTTAATGGTATGTGGTGCCCATATGTATATGTATTGGCCAAGGCCCCCAAATTCCACAGACCCTGTGACAGCTATCACATAGGTGTCAGGGTATTTCTTTCACCGCTCCCCTCTTTCAAGGAATAAGGGAGGGCCTACCACTGAGTTGTAATCCCCATGACCAGGCATTTCTTAAAGTTTTTTCCATGAACTGTCCAAGGACAGAAACATAGACAAGAGGTGAAGAACGGATAATAAACTATGATCCCATCCTAGAGGCTGGAGAGTCTGCATTCTAATCTTGGGAAGAAATCTTGAGAAATAACATGAGACGGTGTGCACAGCTACTACATGCTGATCCGAAACGGTGTGCACAGCTACTACATGCTGATCTGAGACGGTGTGCACAGCTACTACATGCTGATCCGAGACTGTGTGCACATCTACTGCATGTTGATCCGAGACTGTGTGCACATCTACTGCATGCCGATCCGAGACTGTGCGCACATCTGCTGCATGCCGATCTGAGATGGTGTGCACAGCTATTACACTATGATCCCAGCCTAGAGACTGGAGAGTCTGCACTCTAATCTTGGGAAGAAATCTTGGGGAATAACATGAGACTGGGCACAGCTGCTACTCTCTAATTCAAATGTGGACACAGCTACTACATGCTGATCCCAGACAGTGTGCACAGATACTACACTCTGATCTGAGAGAGTGAGCACATATACTACACTGACCTCTGGTAGAAGTGCTGATTCATACATAACCACAAGTTTTTCTTTAATACATAATATATTAAAATACCTTGTCTCATTAGTTAGAAAAAAATCCATGTAAATTGAGATTATGCTGTTTTTTCTTTTTATTCATTTCACCCCAAGCAAAGCTATAATGGCATTAAGATACAAAGGGTTACTGGGAGTGGGAGAGTAGAAATACAATAAAAGTGCAGGTTTAAGGAAGATAGAAGATTGCAATTGTATGAAATGGTCTAATGGTTATTTACATTGGGAAAAAAAAGCATTGGCAAACATAATTCAAATTTCACTAATGGATTTAGGAAAGGCATGAATCTACTTCTCCCTATATACGGTCAATAACAAATGTCTTGATAAAATGTCTCAATAAAATGATTGATTTAGGGAAGTTTACGGGTAAGCATTTAGGCAAACTACTCACTTGTAAATATTTTACTTACCAAGGCTTGTCTTGAGTATGATGCTAAACTACATCTGGCATCAAGGCCTCTGATTGGGAGATTTTAGATTTAGAGGAGTATGGAGAATTACCTCGTAGGTCCAAGAGGGCCAGAGTAGTGTAGCCTATATGTGCAATCAAATTGCCAGCAATGCAGACTCTCCAAGCAACGGCGCTGGAATGACGAGTCGCATGCGTCAGTGAGTCAAATCGAGGCTGGCATGCATGCAAATTCTCTGGCTTGGCAAGAACATATAAAAAGGTGAGTTCTTGTTGAGTCGGCAGAACAATTTTTGTGCATTAATCGTAATTCATGGCGTTGGTGTACTAAAACAGAATTTGTTGCGAAGGAGTTTCTAGTGTCTGTGCTTCTGAATTACGTCTTTTCTGCTACCCTACTGTAGCACCTGTTAGTGTCTCGGCAATAGGAAATTATAAAATTATGTTCAAAATATTTATATTTCAATATTAATTAATCCATAAATGTTCTGTCTCGGGAATGACAATAAACTCCATCTGCGTCCAGGGTAAGACGATAAACTATGTCCAACAGCAAGGCCTCTGATCAGGAGGTTTTGAGGATTGTGGAACTACCTCTTAATTGCTGGTGTTCCCAGGTACACCCTGGCCCATGGTGGTAGCACCTGTTAGGGTCCCAGCTATGGGCAAATAGTTAGCCCCGAAACTGAGGTAAAAAGCATTATGAAAGTGTAAAAATAGATTTTGATACTAGAAATACTTTGAAAAAAATTAACAGAAATAAATTTTTGAAGGAAAAAAATATTACAAGCAATACGTTTTTGAAAATAATATTACCAGCTATACAATTTTGAGGAAAAAAAATATTATCAGAAATAGATTTTTGACAAAACAAAAATATTACCAGGAAAAAAAAAAAGTTGGCAGCATTAAATGACCCAGTGAGGTTGATATACTGTTAACCAAACCAAACCATAAATGTTAATATGCTGTAAAACAAAATCAACAATCAACTTACCAAGGCAGTAACAGTAAAATGCTGTTATCACTTTTGTCACCTTTGACAGTGTTCCGTGTAATATATCCATAAACATATGTTAGTGTTGTTTATGACATCTACTTTGGAGATAGTATCAAAGATAAAAGTTTGAAACAAGTGAGAATAAAAAACAAAAATAAAGGATCATTTGGGCAAATCTGAAAAACAGTGAAATTGAAATTTTGTTTCTTTTGAGAGAAACTGAAAACCACTTGTGTGATGATGGATTTGGGTTATCTGATTAAATTTGTTGAAGTGGTAGAAATAATTTGACTTCTACTGCCAAAATTTGATCAGGAGTGGTGGGGGACTAGTTTGATAGAGTTTCACACCACAAACTCATTTATGACAAAATGTAGATCTTGTCAGCTAATAGGACTTATATTTTTATTTTTTCAACCCCATCATGATCCATGAATACGCAGTAAAGTTTCTTGCAGTGTCAAGCATAGAATTTTAAAGATTCTGATTGTTTTTCCCCCGTCCACACTAAATTGACCCAAAATGGCACTGGTAAAGAATTAATGGCTTCAACTGGGAACTATGACACTTGACAGAAATGTTATTTGATAATCATAAAAAGGAAATATAGCACTGTTGATAAAAATGAACATGGGTGGGGGAAAATTGATGTTGTTGGGCAATGTGTTTAGGGTTAGTAATATCAAACAAGCAAGAACTTGAGTGCCTATATTTTGGGCATGTTTCTTTTAAATTTTATGCTTTACAGATGCATTTTTATTTTGAAACATAGACAGCAACATCAAGAAAAATGTGCATTTGGAGAATTTTATTAATTGAATGAAAAATGTTTCATTATTTAAAGGATTACATTAGACTAAAGTAATGTTCTTCTTGATAGAATTATATAGGGGAGAGAGTAATATAAATGTAGTTGCCTCCAAAAAAAAAAAAAACTACTAATAACTAATGTTTAAAATGCATTTCAAAAAATGAAGTGTCTTTTATTTTAGTTTTAATTCCAAGATAAGAAGTTTCATTCCAAGTTAATCCAGAAATTCAAAGGTTCTAAAAATCTTAAAAAAAAAACAAACAAACTTATACCTCAATAAATCATTTAGTGTTCCCTCTTAATAATAACACAAAGGTTTTAATGATAAAACTTTGCTTTATGAAGTTTTGAATATTTTTTCATCATGTATGCTCACTTTGAGTGAATCTTTGGTAGTGTGGGTTACCCCACTTGCCAAAACGCCTATTAGGGGGTGCATTTTAGGGCTATAAAAAGTCAATATTTCCTTCATCTTCCTCTTTGTCCAGATGTAATTGAACATAGGTCATCCCATAAGTTCTGTCCAAATTTTAACTTTTTGTTAAAATGAACAAAATTTAAAGAGTATTCTATAATGTCTAATGGAGCTGAACATTATTTTTATGTTTAGATGCATTTAAACTGATCAAATTCTATTTCAGAGAAGAATAAAATTAAATTTTGTTTGATTAAAACCCTGCTAACATGAAAGTACCCAAGAATCATTTGAGGCACATAATGCATTATGAGTTCAAGAAAGAAAACTCAGCAGTCGAAGTGGCTAGAAACATTCACTCAGTTTATGGAGAGGAATGTGTGAATGAAAGAACTCGCAGAAGATGGTTTGCAAAATTCAGAGGTGGAGATTTCACCCTTGAAGATGAAGATTGAACCGAACGTCCAGTTGAGTTTGATGAAAAGCTTCTTGAAGCAGCCCTTGAAGAAAATCCTGCTTTATCAGTTGAGGAATTGGCAGTGGTTCTCAGTTCAAACCATACAACTGTTCATTGTCATCTTCAACAACTTGGAAAAGTTCCTAAACTTGGAAAATAGGTGCCTCATGAATTGTCTGAAAACAACCTCAAATCCCGAGTTGACATCTGCTCTTCTCTCCATTCTCGCCAACTTGTTTCACCTTTTTTTGGATAGACTTGTGATGAAAAATGGATCTTTTATCGAAATGTTAAGCATTGTAGACAGTGGCTTGGTAAAGGGGAAGGATCCCAGCCACAGCCGAGAAGGGAACTTCATGGGCAAAAGGTTCTTCTTTCAATCTAGTGGGATCGCCAAGGAATAATCCACTTTGAATTCTTACCACCTAATGCAACAATTAATGCTCAAATATACTGTCAGCAACTAGAGCATTTGAACCAAGCTTTGAGGGAAAAAAAGACCTGCTCTCGTGGATCGAAAAGGGGTGATGTTTCATCAGGACAATATGCGACCCCACATAGCAAGAATCACATCACAAAAGATCGAAGAACTTGGTTGGGAGAAAATTCCTCATCCACCTTATTCTCCTGAACTTGCTCCTTCAGACTACCATTTGTTTTGTAGCTTACAGAATCATTTGGAAGAAACAGCTTTTGTAACACATGAAGAGGTGAAAACTGACATTTGTGAGTTCTTCGAATCAAAGCCAAAAGAATTTTACAGTAATGGAATTAGTAAGCTTGTTAATAGATGGAAGGAAATCATAGATAATCAGGGAAAATACATTGTTGATTGAATCTGTAATTAAATGTAACATTTAATCACTTGTTTTCTTTATTCAAAATTTGGACAGAACTTATGAGATGACCTGATAGATAAAGAACACAGCTAACGTCATGTATTCACTTCCTTGATCTTCGACTTTTGAACTCTCTCAAACATGCATATAGAAGCACATTCCCTTTGCCTATAGAAGCGCGTTCCCTTTGCCTATGGAAGCACATTCCCTTTGCCTATGGAAGCGCGTTCCCTTTGCCTATGGAAGCGCGTTCCCTTTGCCTATGGAAGCACATTCCCTTTGCTAGTTTCAAAGTGTTTTCCTTTCATTTCAGTTGTGTACACTTTTGTTACTAACATGCATTGTTGTTTTATATTGATTGTTGTGCATTTCTTAATTTACTCAGATGAGTCCACCAAGAATGATTGCAGGAGAAATGAGTTCATAAACAGTTCATGTAAAACATAGACACATTAAAGCAAAAGTGGTGACTGATTTTCAACCAAACAATTTAACATCCTATAACATAGGTACAGAAAAAAAAAAAACATTTAGAATAATGTTGCATAAAGATAAAAAGGAGATATTAAAAAATATATAAGCAGTAAATTGCTGATAGCTCCTAAAGTGTGAATGGATTAATCCACCTATGAAACTCTGGAGCTTGAGAGACTGAAGGTAACATCAATCAGCTAAGTGACAAACTTTTAACCACATTAATCCTCTCTCTCTCTCTCTATATATATATATATATATATATATATATATATACACACACACATATATATATATATATATATATATATATATCCATCCTTCTCTGTATCCTTTCCTCAAACATGCCTCTTTACTCTTGTTCTTAATCCTCTGTAACCCCTGGTGTGATAGTGTCACTCCTGCCTTGCTTGGGGTGAATTGCTTTAAAAATAAATAAATATAAATATATATATATATATATATATATATATATATGCACACACACACATATATATATATATATATATATATAGTATGGCTAGCCAATCCCTTATGCAGACACTTGCTCAAGTGCATTTGTGTTTATTCAACACCCACAGAGCCCACCTGTGGTTTATACTGCAGCTATGCTGAGCAGACCTTAGTTACAGTTTCTGGGAAAGAGCATGTTATCTAGCGTGATCAACAATCAACACTCAAGCCCTTGGCCATGATGACTTCTGACTTTATGCTAGCACAGCTACTGGCAGCACCCAATTTCACTTCTGTCTACCCAATTTCGCTCACAAGGCATGGATCAACCCGTGGTTTGTTTTTCGATGTAGTATAATTTTTACATTAATCTTCTAGTAGTGTTGGTAATATTTAGTATAGATGTATTGGTATTCAGCAGGCAGTTTGACATTTTGCATTGATTGGTTTTATTAACACCTTATATAAAGATCATTTAGTTAACAGTTGCATTATATTTTACTTTGTATGATATATATATTTAAATAATTTAGTTAGATCTATATGTTTTAATAATCTTGTTAGATTTATTTATTTAAACTTTCCTTTTATTTCTTAAAGGGCTAATTAATTTACCAAATAGAAAAATGTGAAATTTTAATTTTTTTAACTCACGGGGTATGTAGTTTATCAAGTATCTGGTTAAATTACATTTCTTCTCTCATAGGAAATGACATTTGTCTCATGTATAACATTGTAGTCAATTTACATCCATACCAAATATGACATTTAGATGTTGTCTACAATTCTAAATCTGTGGGTCATGACCTCTTATGTATGATTGCTTCTTTCATTTTTTTCCCCTTACTTTGAACTTAGTATAGGCCATTCTGATTGGTCTGATCTGAATAAGAACAAAACCTTGCTACTGTCCCTTTTCTTTCTTACCTTTTTTTCTTATTCTTCCTTTTCTTGTGAAAAGAGGATGTATGTTGTGTCTTTCTTTCTTACTCTTTGTCCTTTTCCCATGGAAAGAGGATATATCTTGGTTTTAAATCTCAATAAATTGTCTACTAACCAGTTATTTACTAATGAGATGTGTTAATATAAATTAAGTAAATTTCTTTGAAAGTTTATTCTCATCATGGTTTCACAATGGATGATTATAGTTTTAGTTTTGAAACATGGAAATTTTCTTTGTTGCAATGGAATCATATTTTTAAAAAAGAAAATAATTATAATATTTTGCTCTACTGTTTGTATCGAGCACTGTCTTTTTAAAATAAAAATAACTGCTAAGAACACAGGATTATAAATATTACTGTTCTTTCTTATTATTTTAATATATGTACCATAGTGTGTGTGTATATATATATATATATATATATTATATATATTTAGGCAGCAATCCTTCCTTTATGCATGTTTCATTAAAAACGACAGACAAGGTACTATGGTTGAGCTTTTTATTTAATTTTTCTTGTGTTCTGACAAGAGCTTTCTTTTCTGGACAAAGGGTGTGTA
>CAHIKZ030001192.1:167500-177500 GCA_903632075.3 Acanthosepion pharaonis
ATGTTTTCTATGTTACTTAAAAATCAAAAACTAAAAATGAATACAGGATAGAATAAATAAGCAAATAAAATAAAATAAAATAATCAATAAATAATTAAAAAAAATAAGAAGAAATTAAAAAACTACTAATGCACACATAAATACAAATGTAATAATAATCAACAAAAATATAAAAAAAAATTAACAATGTTATAAAATAACTGCATTCATGTACACGATTATTTCTACTAAACAGCCTCTAGAATAATTGGAAACATAACTATTACTTCTCAGTCAATTACCGTTAAGTTAATACAATAGACCTTATTACCCATAATGCTCCATTGATCAGGATATATAAATAGCCAAACCAAAACTAAACATGTGGAGCCTGAAGATTGTGTTTAAGCATGAAACAGACTGTCACTGCTGGATGTTAACCTAAAATGTCCACTTATATATATATATATATATATATATATATATATATGTCATTTGCTGTATCACAGCTCCTCAGATCAGGATCAAAACCCGACCGATTTGGAGTCAGTTGGAGTTACTACCCCTAAGTCATCAGCATTCGGCAAGGAGAAACTGCTAATTCTAGCATATTGTTTTTACAAATGTAAACAAATACCAGTCAAGCCAGAGTACTCGTATTCATTTTACTGAAGAGCTTTCCGTTTTAGCATCTATGGCTGCTGTTTGTAGAATTAAGCGGTCTCTCAACAGTGCTCAATTGAAATATATTTTCAAGAGCTTAATTATGTTAATTATATATATATATATATATATAAAAATATGTATAATTCTCGAGTCCCTCTATATAAGGGACATATAACCAACATTAAATAAGTTTAGTTATAAGTATAGCGACAATGTTTTAAAATGTCTATAATAGCTATGTTTTTTAATAGCTGCATTTGGATTCACAATTATTCTACTCAGAAGCCTCTAGAATAATTTGAAACATGACTGTTACCATTTATCCAATAACTGTTATAATACAATAGGGCTTCTACTCATGATGCACCATTGACCAGCATACACAAAAAGTTGAGCCAAAGCACAACACATGGCCAGAAGATTGTGTATTGGACATTGACCTCAATATCTACTATTTACATATAGTCTATCTCTGATTTTGAGCACATTTACGAATAAATATAGCATACCTTAAAATGATATTTTTGTCATATCATCTATCTATCTACCTATGCATATATATATATATATATATTTTCAACTCCCCCATCATATATGACGTATGATGGTCAAGCAGCTCAGTTCCTAGGAAACGACAGCCTGACACCAGCACATGTGATTTGTTTATAGTGGTGAAGGTTTTGTGCATTTTTTGAAGGGCCGAATACAGAGACCTGGTACATTACATACCCAAGGTCCCCAAATGACCTTCCACAGGTTTTGAATTCATTCTCTTAGACCATTTGCCATCCAAGGCTATAGAACCAAGTCTGTCTTGCAATTTGCCCATAGCTGGAGAAAGAAGAGGAGGATTCATACCTTTCCCAAGGGTATTAGCATGTAAGTGAATGTAATAGATTCGACTGGAATTGAACTCAGCTCTCTGATTCCTCAATCCAAGCCACTATCCATTACTACATACTGCCTCCATGTATATATATATATATATATATATATATATATATATATATATATATGAGTTGAGTAATGAAAATCTTGGTAATCTGTATGGATAATCCCAAAGAGGATGAAATCCAGAGAGCTCAATGTTAAATCAGAGCAAATAATTATAATTTAATTTAAAGAAAACCAGAGAACTTTAAGGTTCCAATTTATTTCCCCATTATTTATTATTTATTTATAATTTATTTTTAGCAGTATATATATATATATATATATATATATATATATATATATATATATATATAAACTGCTAAAATCTTAGGAAATTGGATCATGAAAGTTCTTCATTGAATATTATTTTTATATTAAATAAAAACAAAAATCTCAACCAAATAGGAAACCTTATAAAACAATATTCAACCAATAAAACAATTGCAAATAGGAAAACCTGTAAATATACTTTTTTATTTTATGTTTTTCCCCCTTGCTTGCTGTGTGTTTTACTTGCTAATCTGATGAATTTTTTAGTGTAGAAAACTGCTGAAAAAAATGTAAATATAATTATTTCTTGGCAACTTGATTCTTTTAATGTATGTTCATCTTGTCTTTACATTAATTATGAAAACAAATGACACTAAACAGTAACTGAATATGGCACCTGCTTCCATACTTGATAAATGTACATCTTTTAAAAGAAATCAAATTATTAAGAAATTATATCTCCATCCCATAATATGCTTTTTTATATTTTTTTCATAATGACACATTTTTAAATCCTTCTTCTTGTTTGGTAGGGAAAAAAAATAATGAAAGTGAGTGTGAAAAAAAAAAGTTGTCAAATTTAATAATACAATTTATAAAAGGATATTTATGAAGTACAGTCACAAATGGTGAGAAGAGGGAATTTTTTTGTGGTCTGCTCTGAAAATCCTTTAAAATCCAAGATTTTACAAGTGCATGAATGAAGCGTGCAAGTAAAAAGTAAGATCCTGTTGCACCAGTCTTTCAAATGGGGGGTGGGGTGGATTTTGCTTGCTTCAAGAATCAACATTCAAATATCCTTTTGATGTAATGGAATAACCTGTCACCCCCACAAGTAGCTACACTATAGGTACTAACTATCTATAAGTATCGGTAAGACATCAGACTATGGAGACTAGTTGGGATCTATTGAGTATGACTCAGACTTATGCGAGAACTACCGACCTTCCAATAGCAGCACTCACTGCTGAATTGACTTGTGATGATCGTGCGCATAACTGTTACCTTATTTCTTATGTTACTGGTTTTTATGATAAACCTTTACTTACTTTATCCACCATGTTTTTCAAGTATATGTTCCTATTAGCATGGAATATAACAGATAGTTTTTACTAGGTCTTCAATCTGAGACTTGTGATGTATAACATTCACAATTTCACCAAGTTTGACTCTTAAAGATGAAAAGCACAATCACAAATAAAGAACTGTTTTTTTTATTTGGGATGAAAAGCTTACATAACTTTGTTTTTAAATACAGGTCAGCCATGATTGGTCAATGGACCAGCATCAGAATTGAGATCTGTATTAATCAACCACTCGATCCAAATATCCAATTACCCAAGTGGGTAACCATCTTGGAAAGAGCATTAATTAATTGCCACTAACCAATAGTGAAAATTCACAATAAACTCTACCTCTCAAGAAGCATAATTGGTAATGGTGAAAAGAGCCATTTTCTTACAAGGAAACATTTGGCATTCATTGAAGCAATTATTGTTGATTGAAAGTTATAAAATCATTTTCTTAAAATGTATTTTCTTCAGGAAAATGGGTTTCTGAAGTCCATTGTTATTATTTTTCTAGTGTTGATAGGAGTTTAACTTTCTAACCTTTTTTTTAAGAAAGTGTGGAAGGTTAGCATCTGATGTTACTATTTTAGTCTTTCAATTGCATGTACTATCCATTTTAGTTATTGCAGCAGGTGAACTAATGTTGCACAATCGCAAATAAAGAACTATTTTTTATTTGGGATTGTGTCCATGAGGTTTGAAGAAGGAATGTCCTCAAAGGTTTCATTCTCACAAAGCTATTTTTAGTCACTGATCTGAGAAAGCTGTTGTAAAGAGCTGACAGTTTAGATATTTCCGAATGAGTTTGGTCCCAGGCATGACATCCATATGAAAGTTTTAATCTGATGAGGCTATTTAAGAATATGACTTGAATTCATAATGTTTTGCTTTTGTAGCAACTTACAGTGTTAAGCGAAATTGGCACAACCTATTTTATATTCAATTTTCTCATCTTCTAGACGAGTAGTTTCCAACTGATTTAGGACCATGTCTCACTTTGGTATTTCTAAAATTCTGGTGTCCCCACCTTGTAATATTTAATTCTTATATGTATATCAATTACACATATATGTATATACACACAAAAATTTTTATGTATGCACAGTGTATATGCATTGTATGTATTAACAAACATTAACATTAACACTCTCACACAGTTTCACTAGAAAATGATTCACTGCTAATAACTCATTCTCAAATTGCCCCCTTATTCTCTTGGTATAGTAAGCTGAAGGGTTCATGTCCTATGCATGTCCCACCAAAATATTACCATGCCCCACCGGTGGAGCATGCACCCTACATTGGATATCATTGTCCTACACAAATTTAGTTAAAATTGATTCATGTATGGAGAATCTGAATGCATGTGCAAATCTATCTTCCAGACAAAAGATCTGCACATAAAAGCTGTTATTGCAATAAATTTTGGAAAGTGAACTACAGTCGCCATGCCAGTCCTTTCTGAATGACATACATTTACACAATGACTCTTTTCGACATGTCGCTATATCATATGACGTGGAGGTTCTTGCCCTTGACGTTAGGGCTGATTTCAAGCTTCTCAGATGGCAGGAATTTATCTATGCTCCAGTTGTTCAGAGTGTTTCTTTGTTGAATTTATTTCTCAGGTTTTATTTAACAAACAACATGACAATACACATGGCAGTAATCTATGTCACCTTTCAACTTCACACAAGGATGCCGCAAAGTAGGTATATACTTTGTCAGCCATAACACATTGAATAACTGGGAATGTCATTACCATATAAAAGACTGCATTACAAATAAGAATTAGAATTTTCACAAAATTCATATTAACAAAACTGGTTTGAATTTCTTAAAAATATTACTCAAAAATCCATGATAATTCAAATTCTCTGTATTTCTTACATGAAGCATTGTTGATTATTATTAATTTTTTGACTAACTGTAATTTATTTCTAGTCATACCACTTGCTTGAAAAACTAATCAAAAATTTAATTACACAAATTTTAGTTCATAGAATAATGAATTATCACTATACTTCAGACAATATACAATATTTATCATACTTATATATAAAGCTACGTTGGGTAGGTGAGTTTTCTTTGTTAACATTTGTTAACATTCCTTGAGTTTTGCTTCTAGGGTCAAATAATTGTCTTACTCAAGAAAAGTAATTTTTAATCCTTAATAATTTTCTTGTATCATTTTTAACCCAGTTAGGCATTGATACACCAAGATAACTCTTTTCCTGTTTTCATAATATTTTTCAAGCAACCTATTTGACCTTTTCTCTAGAGAAAGCTTTATCATTATAGAAGTGAATTTTAACATTTGTCTTCATATGAGCTAAAAGCCATGTGCATTTCTCAGAGAGATTTACAATTTTTTTCTCAGTTTGCAATTTAGACCTAAAATACATAAAAACCAAAATAAGGTTCGTTTAATGAAGTTTTTATTGTTTACCCAATAATTCAAGATAGAATGGTTGATGTATGCAAGCGGATGAGGTAAGATTTATATGGATATTCTTGTCTCCAATCCGCACGGAGAATAATTGCAAAACACTTGCCCTACCCACAATTGATAGGCAGAAGCACACAAATGCATGCTGGGATTTTTCCTAGCCAATAAAATAGGCTGGTTCTTGCTTTCATCTGAATCAGTTTTGGTCTGTTTCGAAATCGGTACGCTATGTTCACTTGTGTAAACCCCCAATTCTTACATTATTTACATTATTCGGACTATTGTCCTCATCTTTGTTGCCATATTTATCACAAGGTTTCGGCCGTTGTACGCTCCGGCCTTCTTCAGGTGGTTGGAATTTCGAACTGAACCCTTTATTTCGCTCACTGGGGTAGACTGTTCTAGTTCCACATGCCATGTTTTTGACGGATGTCAGTTATCAGTTATCTCCTGCTAATTTCCCTCTGAAAGTTCTCCACTGCCTTAACCGGGTATTGAACTCACACTCCTTGGGTCCTGTCACTGGATCTGACCACAGTGGATAAAGAGATACCCGGTTAAGGCAGTAGAGAACTCCGGAGCATACAATGGCTGAAACGTTGTAATAAATATGGCGACAAAGATGAGGACATTAGTCCGAATAATGTAAATAATGTACATAATACCTCATCTCAGAAATATAGACAGATACTGAAGGGCCGAAACGTTGTAATAAATATGGCGGCGAAGATGAGGACATTAGTCCGAATAATGTAAATAATGTACATAATACCTCATCTCAGAAATATAGACAGATACTGAAGGGCCGAAACATTGTAATAAATATGGCGGCAAAGATGAGGACATTAGTCCGAATAATGTAAATAATGTACATAATACCTCATCTCAGAAATATAGACAGATACTGAAAGGCCGAAACATTGTAATAAATATGGTGACAAAGATGAGGACAATAATTTGAATAATGTAAATAATGTACATAATACCTCATCTCAGAAATATACAGACAGACCCCAATTCTTAGTTTGTGAGCTTTTTGCCTTATTATTGTTAATTTACATTACATATATTGTTTACTTGCTTTATACTATTTTTGTAATGTTTTTTTCCTTTTCTTGTTATTGCTTATTGCAAACTTTCTCCCTTCTCTTTGAGGGCCACTTATGTTGCTTATTTTTGCATTTAACCATGGCTACTCCCTCTACAGATATGTAGGAAAGATAAGAGTTAACACTAGACTTCAAGAGGTTAAAATTGTAGCAATCAGAGAACCATCATCTCAGGAGTTTGTTCCATAAAGCAACAATTGTTGGGGAGAAGCTGCTCAAAAGAGACTTCCTCCTTACTAATGGAATATAAAGGGAATAGGGATGATTCATTCTAGTGCACATAGCATGGTGAGTCTTAGCTATAAAGGTCTGAATTTGCAGAACTAAAGAATGTAGCTCATTATAACATTTGCTTTCAAAATATTGATAGAAGACACCGATAGATATGATAAATTGATTTCAAGGTTGGGCAATGTGTCAGGATCAATCTGTTTTCTCTCCCTACTTGTTTCTCAAGAGAATGTCCTTTTTTTTTTAGATACACGCCCAACTTTTGCTGACAGGCCATGAAATAATGATCCCGGTTTTAAATCTGCCTCGTTCTTGCTGATCTTCTCTTCATAAGTGTTTGTCAAATGAGAATTTGTTTTTTCCAAAGATAAGTGGCGACACTTGTAAACTTATAAAACATGATTCCATTTTTACTAGAGCTGGTGTCATTTTTCTTGTCATTACAAAATAATCTGCTAAAATCAAATCTTTTAAGAGATGACATCCCACCTCAGACATGTGATGAATTGAAAGATGATCGAAAGTTAGTACTGTACACTTCAGGATTTATATTGAAATTTGTAAAATCCAAATTTATCTTGAAAGTATCAAGCCATTTTGAACTGTTTGTGCAGCCTCAGTGTAACTTTGCAATAGATCAGTCAGTCAGTTATATGCCATGTGTGATACACGCTTAAGAGATAATGTACCTTTTGATATATGACTGATGAGGCAGATTTTTTTTTCACAGTAGATTGCCATTTCTTTCTGCATTAGACTAATTGCCATTCAAGGCTACAGAACCTGCTCTGCCCTGCTATTTACATATAGGGAGTTGGGAGAAGATTATTATTCATACTTTTCCCAAGGGGAAACAAGCCCTTTATTTCATCCACCATGGTAGATTGTTCTAGTTCCACGTGCCATGCCTCCACTGGATTTTTTCACTAAGTGGTGAACCAAAAGAAGCATGGCATGTGGAACTAGAACAATCTAAGAAATAAAGGATTTGGGTCTAAATTCCAATCTCCTGAAGAAGGCCGGAGCGTACAACAGCTGAAATGTTGTGAATATGACAATGAAGATGAGGATAACAGTCTGAATAATGTAAATAATGCAATTAATCATAATACCTCATCTTAGAGATAGATATTAATGTTTTTATCACTTTTAAAAAAGGAGGAGAAATATTCTAGGCTGAAAGTCATGTAATATATTAATCATATATTCTGAAAATTAATATTAATTTTATTGGGAAAATACTTAGATATTTTGACAAAGTGTAAATTGTGACATTAGCTGTTTCCTTATAAGGAGACATTTGGCATTCATTAACTGAACAGTCAGTGATATTGCCAGCTGAAATTTATAACATTTTTTGCTTTAAACAATTCTTCAAGAAAATAGGTTTCTTTAAAACACCGTTATCATTCCAGTATTGATGGGGGTTTCCTTCCTAACCTTTTGTTTGAAGTTGCGTGGAATATCAGTGTCTTCATGTCATTATTTTCTCTTTAAGTTACATGTGCATTCCAATTTAGTTGTTGCTGTTGTTGAAAGTCCTCATGTGATGTGATTTCTGTTATTTGGTCTGTCCTCCATTGTGGCAGTTAGTGCTGGACAATCTCCTCAAAGTTGAAGAAGCAGCTTGAAGCAACAGAAATGTGGTTCTTCAGAAATATGTTGAGGATACCATTCAAGCAATGACAAGATTTTGGAGAAAATAGAAACAAAAAGGAAATTTATAAGTAACCTCAGGAAGAGGCAGTTGAAATTTCTGGGACACATAATGTGGAAGAAGGGCTTGGAAAATTTGATACTCACAGGACAGATTGCACTAAAGGGGATAGAGGAAAACTATGTAATATATTAGATGGGTTTGATTAAATGGATGGTAGAACAGTGAAAAGACAAAATTTCTTTAGAGTCACAAGGGATAGAAAGATGTGGAGGGCCATGATCGCTTATATACTGAAGGGATATGACACATAAAGAAGTGCCATTTCACAAGCTTCAAATAGACCTACAGAATTTATTTACTCAAAGCCATTTTTAATTATTGATTTGCAAAAGTGATTGCCCTCCCTTGTGCAAAATAATTGAAAGGAAACGAATAATTCCGTTATTATTTGATTTTTTTTTTCTTATTTTTCCAATGAAAGATGACCCAGGGCACATGTTAGTACTTCGTATGTCCATTCCACAAAGTCTTTCCTTGCTGACTGAACAATGATTCTCGATTGGTTTTAAATCAGTTTCCGATCCAGTTGATAATACTTTGAATTACTCACTAGTAAGGCTTGTTATTGTGTTCGTGCAACATTACAAGGAGTAATGTCCATTGCAGACAATGACTGTAGGACAACTAATTGACAGTTGAGACAATAGTGTCTGGGCGTGATAAAAATCTGATGCAATCATGGGTGACGTAATATTTTTCAAGGCCAAATAAATTTCATCATACATCCTGAAAATAGATTCATATTACTGCACACCACTGCAAATGACCTAATCTGAAAAAAAAAAAAAAAAAATAGAAATCAATTACACCCTGTCACTCCAGTGGGTCTAAAACTGACCGTATGGTGAAAGAAAGGAAACTAGAGTGGTTGTTTCAGTTAATTTGCACAAGGGTGTATATGGTTCGTAGTCATTATTTTCTCTTTGGCTTACACATGCTTTTCATTTTAGTTGTGGCCCTTGATGAAAGTCCTCATGTAATGTGGTTTCTGTTATTTGGTAAAGTTCTTTATGATTCTGTAGCACCAGTCAGCAAGTTTCAAAGAAGGATGGCCTTTTCCCAAGACCTGCAAGTTTTATACATTTGAAAGCGCTTTTAATCATTGATCTGAGAAAGCAACTGTATGACAGTTTAGACATTTCTGAATAATTTGGACACTATTCATGACATTCATTTAAGAGCCTAGATCTAACGAGGCTGTTTAGGAAATTAACAAGAGTTCTTAGGTTAATGTTTTAGTTTGTTGTATCTCACTGTGTCTAACAAAAATACCCCCGAGTGCAGCCTATCCTGTGTTCAATTTACTGCTCTGCTATACTAAACTTGTTAAAACTTATCCATCTAAGCATTTGAAGTGTTTCATATATTAAGAATTCCCTTTCTCTTTTGGTAGCTCCTTGCATCTTAGTGGCAGTTTTACCTTGCTTGGGGTGAAATGAAAAAAAAAAAATTCACTAAGAAAAAAAATTATCTCCCTTGAAGTTTAGATGATTAATTAACTCTTTGACCCCTGCATTCCTAAACAATTTTAACCCTTCTGCCTGAGCTCCTGAATCAAAATTTGCAAATAATT
>CAHIKZ030001192.1:182500-185000 GCA_903632075.3 Acanthosepion pharaonis
CATTAGAGTTATACAGTATTATGGATGTATTTTATTATGTGCATCTTTCTTGTATGTCCTGTGTCACTTCAGGATGTGAGGGATCATGGTTCTCCACAACTTCTTTGTGACTTTAAGAAATGTTTGCAACTTTTAATATTCCTCCCACACCCTTCCTTTCATTTATATGAACCCATTAGGAAAGGTTACTCACTGTGACCCTCTGCCTCTCAATATGTCCTGGGAGTGTCAGATTCTCTAAATTCTCTTTCCTTGTTATCTGTTCCAAAAATTTCAACTTCCTTTTTTATTCTAAGTTCCTTGGACATTCCCTCCATGGTATTCTCAGTATCATTCTTGTTATAGAGTAGTTTCACAGTGGAGACTTGTATTTCACTAAGTCAGTCCTAAAATAGGTTCGATGTACAAAACGTTAGAAACTTGATATAATAGTTAAAGACGCAGCAGTCTAGTTATGGTGGCTGATACTTTAATATCCGAGTAACGGGCGTCTGACATCGACAGACTGTCCAACTCGCTGACTCAGTGAGCGACTGCTACTACTCCTACTTATTATAGGTGGGAGAGTCTATTAACAATAGAATAGGTGTGTTTCATTATAACACTTCTTTAGAAATACATTTCCGTTTCCTCAAGTCTCCTCTTTGTCTTTAAAGAAAGTATCCAGTATTGCCTACCATAGAGGAATATCGAGCAGTTCAGCAGTTTTTTTTTTTTAAATCATTTCACCCTAAGCAAGGTGATAAAGCCACTAAGACACAATGGGGTTACTGTATATGAAAGAATCTGGAAAAAGGTGTTATTAAGGAGGAAGGCCAATAAAAGAAGAATTAAGGAAACCGAAGATGGCAATTGGCATTGAATTAAATTTTTGAAGATCAAGTTTGACTGGAAAACAAGAAGCCAGAAGAAAGTTTCACAAATTGGTAAGAATACTGCAAATATTGCTTGGGCATTGATAATTTTTTGTTTAGTGCTTTACTCTTAATTCTTTTCATTGTAATTGTCATAAGATGATTAGTTTTAAGGAGAAAAAAATTCCAAATAATTATCACTGTCTATTGTCTATGGAAATATACACCAGCTAGGTAGCTAAGACTAAAGCATAATGTGGCCTCAGGGCTGTCCATCAGAAGTACATGTTAGGGACAATATGGCACTGCAAAATACCCTTACATTATGCAACTGAACAGCCATTCTATAAATGCTAACAAAGAGTTTAGGCTCTGTGTAACCAGTTGGGTGGGGGGGCGTAACAACCAGGTGACCTCTGAACCAGTTCCCTCAAAATGAAAATTCACAGCCACTGATCAGGTAGATCACCAAAAAATTAAGACAGTTAAATCATATAAGAAAGGGACTATTAAACCATATCCTAAACAGGAAATAGGATAAACTTCTTCCCCTGTTCCATAAACACTGAAACAGTATAGGCCAGGTTGTTTTGAATGAGGGATAGTTAGGAGATGAACATTGCTTAAATTAAGGTTCGGCAACACCTGACCTCAGGCCACATCCAGCCTACAAGATTTTTGTTAAGACAAGTCAGCTTAATACCTGAACAATAATTATCTAATTAATTTGTAGATCAAGTTGCAGAAAAAAATATCAGTTGGAGTTAATTAGAACACAACAAATTTTTAAATCAAATTTTAATTCTGAATCCACTGCTGACTTTTACAAGAAATTTGTTTTGCCAAGTGGAAAATATAAAAGCCTATTGAATAATGTGATGGTATCATTATTTGGAGGTACACATGTTTGTGAAGAAATTTTTTAAAAATGAAATATACTTAGTCATTTAAGTGATGACCACCTGGATGATGTTTTGCTCCTGCTATCAACAAATATTTCCCCTGATGTGGAGAAGTTATCGAACAATAAGCAGAAGCAAGTGTCTCATTGAATAATTTGCCATTTCTAACTGTATTTCATTTGTAGTAAGGAATTTGTATTTTTTATTGATTGTGTTAGTTATTATCCTATTATTCCTGCAGAAAATGTCAGGAATCTTGTTTAAATAATATAAAATCAACTTCATTGTTTTTATCTTTAAACTTCCATACCAAGGCAGTCTTCTGGACAGGGCAGTCTGAGATTGAGAGAATTTGTTATAATACAATTGATATCATGGGACTCTTCTGAGACAATGCATAGCTTTCTGGTCTAATCTCCCCAAAAGGTTGCCCACCCTTGACTTAAAGCTATGAAAGATCAAAAATTAGAGAGACCTATAATTGGCTCCATCTTGAAGGAACCATGGAACATGAAAGAATTTATCTGTTACAGATATTGGCTATAAAAAGATCTTTCTGAAAATGTTTTCAACTGTCAGTTTCAAATGCTAACATTTTTAATTGCATTAGCAAAATTGCTTCTCACCATTTTGCTAAAGTATAAAGAATTTCTGTAACATCTCAATATTATTAGATTTTTTTATCTTCTCTTTATTCTTTTGCTTTTATATTGTTGGTTGGTGGACGGAGAATAACTTAGACAT
>CAHIKZ030001192.1:190000-220000 GCA_903632075.3 Acanthosepion pharaonis
CATATTCTATTTATACGAATCTATCCTAAAAATGTTGTCGTCATTAAATAACCCATTGAGGTTGATATGCTGTAAAACAAAATAAACCAAACCAATCTAAACCAAAGAATACATATTCTATTCATACGAAATCTATCTTAAAAATGTTGTCGGCATTAAATAACCCATTGAGGTTGATATGCTGTAAAACAAAATAAACCAAACCAATCTAAACCAAAGAATACATATTCTATTCATACAAATCTATCCTAAAAATGTTGTCTGTATTAAATAACCCCTTGAGGTTGATATGCCTTTAAACAAAATAAACCAAACCAATATAAACCAAAGAATACATATTCTGTTCATACGATTCTATCCTAAAAATGTTGTTGGCATTAAATAACCAATTGAGGTTGATATGCCATAAAGCAAAATAAACCAAACCAATCTAAACCAAAAAATATATATTCTGTTCATATGAATCTATCCTAAAATTGTGGTCGGCATTAAATAACTCATTGAGGTTGATACGCCATAAAACAAAATAAACCAAACCAGACCAATTAGTTTTATCTTATACTAATCTCAGCTTAGTGAATATCAAATCATTTCTCTCTGTTTAAAATTTTAAAATAGTTATTCTGCTTTCCTAACTGAGGCCAATGTACTGATAATGTAGTTGTGGTGCTAGAGGTGAGGCTATGCTGATGATATAGGTATACATAATTGGGATGAGAATGATCTTGAACAGAAAATCAACATCTTCTATCAAGTGTTCCAAGAAATAGGAATCAAGTTAAACCTTTCCAAAACAGAAAATACGATCTGGAATAGGAATCGAAGCAGTGATGGCACCTTCCTTGAATCCATCATAAAAACTGAGGATATGGAATTAGTATATACTAAATATTTTAAATATGGGAGGCATGGTTGGGTAATGGATAGCAGCTTGGAGGGAAGAATCAGTGAGCTGAATTCGAATTTCAGTCGAATCAATTACATTCACTTAGGTATGAATCCTCTTCTTCCCCCACTCACCAGCTATGGGTAAATAGCAGGAAAGACTGGGTTCTATAACCTTGGATAGCAACCAGTCTAAGAGGAGGAAAAACCATGCTGGAGAGGGTTGGGCTCTGTCAGGTTATCTTGTCCAAGAAACACGACTTCTACTTTGGGTGCAGTGCACATAGTGCCTCTACGACCATACAGGTTACAGGATATATATATATATATATATATATATATATATATATATATACACACACACTCACACACAAAACATCCTGGAAAGGGTTGGGCTCTGTCAGGCTATCTTGTCCAAGAAACACCACTTCTGCTGTGGCTGCAGTGCACATGGTACCTCTACAGCCCTACCAGTTATGGGATATATATATATATATATATATATATATATATATATACACACACACACACACAAACAGTCCTGGAGAGAGCTGGGTTCTGTCAAACTATCTTGCCCAAGAAACACCACTTCTACTGTGGCTGCAGTGCACATGGTACCTCTACGGCCCTACTGGTTACGGGATATATATATATATATATATATACACACACACACACACACCGTCCTGGAGAGAGTTGGGCTCTGTCAGGCTATTTTGCCCTGGCTGCAGTGCACATGGTACCCCTATGACCCTATGGTTCATTGGATAAAAAAAATAAAAAATACTTCAAATACCTTGGAATATGAATCAGTAATAACAAATTTAGTATCGGAGAAAAAGAAATTGAATGTAGAATAGGCTGCACCAGAGCTAGTTTCCCCCCCCCCAAACTGTAGATTGCTACAAAAATAAAATATTAACCTGTCATGCTTTTAAATAGCTTTGTCAGATGGAGAATTATATATGAATGCCATGCATAGTACCAAACCCATTCAGAAATATCTAAGATCAATGGTTAGCAAGGGCTTTTAGTGAGTGAAGACCATGCTTCTTTGCACCTTGTGGAGTGGTACTACAGACTCACAAAGAACTGTAACAGATAATAGAAACTACATCACTTCAGGACTACCAGTAGCAGCAACAATTAAAATGTATAGTTTTTGGTTTGGTTTATTTTCTTTAACAGCATATCAACATTTAATGCCGACAACATTTTTTAGGGTAGATTCGTATGAATAGAATATGTATTCTTTGGTTTAGATTGGTTTGGTTTATTTTGTTTTATGGCATATCAACCTCAATGGATTATTTAATGCTGACAACGTTTTTAGGATAGATTCGTATGAATAGAATATGTATTCTTTGGTTTAGATTGGTTTGGTTTATTTTGTTTTATGGCATATCAACTTCAATGGGTTATTTAATGCCAACAACATTTTTAGGATAGATTCGTATAAATAGAATATGTATTCTTTGGTTTAGATTGGTTTGGTTTATTTTGTTTAACGGCATGTCAACCTCAATGCGTTATTTAATGCCGACAACATTTTTAGGATAGATTCGTATAAATAGAATATGTATTCTTTGGTTTAGATTGGTTTGGTTTATTTTGCTTTGCGGCATTTCATCCTCAATGGGTCATTTAATGCCAACAACATTTTTAGGATAGATTCGTATGAATAGAATGTGTATCCTTTCATTTAGATTAGTTTGGTTTATTTTGTTTTACGGCATATCAACCTCAATGGGTTATTTAATGCTGACAAAAAAATTTTATTGCTGGTAATATTTTGTTTTGTCAAAAATCTGTTTCTGGTAATATATTTCCTTCAAAATTGTATTGCTGGTAATAATTTTTTTCAAAAAAGTATTGCTGGTAATAGTTAACTATCTGCCCATAGCTGGGACCCTAACAGATGCTACCACCCAGGGTCAGAGTAGACCTGGGAACACCAGCAATTAAGAGGTGGTTCCACGCTCCTCAAAACCTTCTGATCAGAGGCCTTGCTGCTGGATGTAGTTTATCATCTTACCCAGGATGAAAATGTATGGTACATGTAACTCAAACAGATAATGATGATATAATCAAGATGTTGACATTTCACGCCACTTCAAGGTTAAGGAAATCCCCATCAATACTGGAAAAATCAATAAACCTGTTCTCCTGAAAAATTGTTTTAAGAGAAAGATTTTATAAACTTCAACCAAAAGCAGTACTGGCTGCTTTGTCAATGAATGCGAAATGTTTCCTTGGAAGGAAATGGCTAAAATTACCATCAGCATTATTGTGTAAAAATACATTGTGTCAGTTTAAACTTTATTTGACACTGAAGTTATGTCTGCTATGAATTTTTTGACAGCAGTTTGAGAATGTTCTCATTCCACAGATGATGATAATCAGGGCGTATAATTTATCTTGTTGAAGCAGAGTCAGAGTTAGTGAAGCAGGCATACTAAGCAGGCAGATTTAATCACAGTCAGTTTTAAAGTACTATACGAGATTTATTTTAAGTAACAAAAGTGGCACAGTATAGTTAAATGTGGAAACTAACATTTGCTAATAAAAATAGTAGTTTGACACTGAAGATATTTTTATTCTTTGGAATAAAAATAGGTGAAGATAATTTTTAGACTGCAAAGATGCTTTCTTATTTTTTTTGGCAACGTGGGAGAAAGTTTGGT
Organism: Acanthosepion pharaonis; assembly: GCA_903632075.3. NCBI lineage: Eukaryota > Metazoa > Mollusca > Cephalopoda > Sepiida > Sepiidae > Acanthosepion > Acanthosepion pharaonis. Next base: position 193,570 of record CAHIKZ030001192.1, read on the forward strand.
AATCACTTTTGCAAAAGGAATTCATTTTGTTAAGTTTCCCTTATTTCTTTAATCTTATTTCTCTTGCTTAATCTCCTTGTAGTAATAATCTTTACCTGAATTTCTTAGATAAAACATTGCCAATTATTAATTTTTGATGAATAATTCTTATTTCTCTTGCCTATTTAAACCATGCAGTAAAAATTTTAATTTGTCTGAATTTCTTAGATAAAGCATTATTAATTTTCTTAAAGAAAATTGATTGTATTCATTTACTTTTGTCACAATCGTTTTTCCACCATGTAATTTTTAACCTCTGTGATGTTAAAAAAAAAAAAAAAAAAAAATGTTAAGTCATACTATAGACCAAAAGTTTGGGGAAACCCTCTGAATATTCAGAGAATTCTAGAGGAACCCTGCTCTTCATGAAGGTGTCGTCCTGTGTATGACAATAATCAACAACTAGCAGTAAGACATTCCAACCACTGGAAGAAGGCTGGAGCATACAACGGCCGAAATGTTGTGATAAATATGGCGATGAAGATGAGGACAATAGTCCGAATAATGTAAACAATGTAGCAGCAAGACCCCTGATTGGGAAATTGAAGGTTTTGAGGAGCATGAAATCACCACGTAACCTCTATTGTTCCCCAGTCCCTGCTGACCTGGGGTGGTAGCACCTGTTTGGGTGCCAGCTATTGGCAAATAGTAAACCCCCAAACAAAAACTAAACCTGGTGAAATTATAAAAATACATTTTCATAGCAAAAATACCAGCAATACATTTTTATATAAAAAAATTCCCAACAATACATCAGTCAACATGAAAGAACTTTGATAACATTAATTCATGAGAAACGTATCAGCAGCTCTCGTCATTCTACCCACACAAACTTGTATATCCACAAAAGCTGAGCATCATCAACCATGCATTCAACTGTGAAAGAAAAATAACGTGTATCATATTTTTATTACTTCAAAGCTCCCAAAAATTTAAATTTCATCTTTAAATGACCCATGAGGATTTTGATATGCTGTTAAACAAATCTTTATCATTTGGAGTACCCAAGGAAGACTAACCAGAGTTCTATACAAGTCCACTAATGCCACACCAAGTTTCTCTCTTACAATGGTATATATTTTTATATCATGAGTCATTACATCAAACTGCATTCCAAAATATAACTTCAACAAAAGTACAACATAAAATACACATATCACCAATTCTGGTAATCATGTCCAGACAAACATAAATATGCACAAAATCTGAGTATCATCTACCATGTATTCAACTGTGAAAGCAGAATGACATTTATCATATTTTTCTTACTTCAAAGCTCCCAAGAAAATTAAATTTTGGCATTAAATGACCCATAAATATGTTGATATGCTGTTAAACAAATCAAAATCCTGAAGGTGTAGGGAATTATAACTGAGTAAATTATAAACGCCCTAACATTTATATATACAAAATTACTCATAAAAATGAGAAACAGCAAGATGTGGAAACAAAGAAAAGAATCTTATTTATTATCTGGTTGTATAGTGGTGTTGAAAACACAGGATGTAGTAATACTAAGTAAAATTGTAAGTTTGGGGTCAAATGTAGATCAAATATGGACAGGAATCTGACAGTAGGATAAGATAAATAAGCAAAATGTATACAGTCTTTCCTGTATGTGTGTTTTTTTTTGTTTTTTTTTTTTAGATGTGTTTAATGAGTGTCGGAAAAAAGAAAAGGAGATTAAATTTTCATTGACACATGTGTCAATGACCTGTCCGTGTGAACTGCTTATCCAATAGTGAGGATGTCATGTGTTTGTGTGTGTAGTGGACAAAAGTGGTGGAAATTCTCATTGATTTAGAATGAGAGAATTAATGATAATTAAATAAGTTATAATTGTTTTATTGTATTGTGCTATGTGTCACAGTGGATGAAGGCATTAGTTAGATCCAGTGACAGGACCCAAAGAGTGTGAGTTCAATACCTGGTTAAGGCAGTGGAGAATTAACAGGAGATAACTGACATCCATTAAACATGGCACATGGAACTAGAACAGTCTATTTCAGTGAGAGAAATAAAGGGTTCAGTTCAACATTCCAACCACCTGAAGAAGGCCGAAGTGTACAACAGCTGAAACGTAATAAATATTGCAACAAAGATGAGGACAATAGTCTGAATAATGTAAATAGTGTACATAATACCTCATTTCAGAAATATAGACAGATACTGTAGAATCTTTTTGCAACACATTGACATGTTAAAATCCTCACAGTATTTAGTATTCTTAATTAAATTGTTTTTAAAATAGTGGGAGGATTTTGTATGTTAAATAATAAAAAAAAAATAAAGAAAATTTATTGTATGAAGTTATGCACCCTAGTAAAATCAACTATACTTTTTGCACTTCTGAAAATTTGCTTTTGCTTGGTCAATGTATGGCTATTTTAGAGGGTGTGACGAATGGACAAACAGAAGTCAGAGAATTTTATATATAGATAGGTTAATTTCATGATTATCATCTATTACCTCATAATATTCAATTTCTGGCAGAGACCTTGCACTAGTGTTCTTGGGAAAGGCCTAAACCTTCACCTGTGGATAAATAGAAAAGCCTTATAAAGGCAATCTATATAGGTTGTTCAGTAATTAGTTAGTCTGGTATCATTACTTGTTACTGGTGCCATACAACCTGCCATATGTTACTTAGAGAAGAGATGAGTACTTCAAAGTAACACACATTGTCCTGAAAGATGCCATGAAGAGGAACTAAATTTTGGCGAATCTCAAATCCGACTTCAAGAAATATTAACATTTCTGCATGTGTATATGCATGTGAGCATATCCCTTTTGTGGAAATAGGATATTTGAGTGTAAGAGACCTTAATGTTACCTTGGCTCTCTGTGAAAGGATTGGGAAACATACTTGTTCGATGAAAATGCTGATTGGTAAAATTAATCAAAATTTTTAATTAAAACATTCCAGGGTTTAAATTTACCATCCGCGTTCTTGATAAGGATTCTTTTAAAACTTTCCGTATCTAAACTGGTGTAAATATATTGATTTCTAGTGGAATGCAAAAAAAAAAAAAAGTGCATACATCTTGAGGCGAATGAAAGAACACTTCAGTGATGCAAAAATTCAAGAATGTGTTATACATAAAAAAATGAGAATACATACAAAAAGTGGTGTAAATGGATATTATCAAGCATTTATATTATATATATGCTAATTTATATTTCTGTTGTTTCAATTTTTACTTATATACATGTATATCTGTCTATATTTCGGAGATGAGGTATTATGTACACTATATTATTCGGACTATTGTCCTCATCTTTGTCACCATATTTATTACAATGTTTCGGCTGTTGTACACTCTGGCCTTCTTCAGGTGGTTGGAATGTCGAAATTAACCCTTTATTTTGCTCACTGGGGTAGACTGTTCTCGTTCCACGTGCCATGTTGTAATAAATATGGCAACAAAGATGAGGACAATAGTCTGAATAATGTAAATAATGTACATTTATATCTATAGATGAACATGTCTATTTCTTTGTATATGAACACTTGAATAATTAATAAAAAAAATGTAAAAGAGTTATTGAAAAAAGAATGGAATCTATTATCAAACTTAGAGAAACTTTTGCAACGCATGCCAAAAATTTGTGCTAAAGGAGGATATTTTGATGAGCGTAAAATTTAATCCTAAAATGCTTTTTTTTCTAAAAAAAAACAAAAAACCATGTCTCATGTTTTTAGCCATGCATAATACTTTTCTGTTATTTAAAATACAAAATAATTACTTTTTGGGCTAATTTAAAAAATTACCAGGGTAGCCTCAAACTTTGGAACAGTAGTTTCTGTGTGTGTGTGTGTGTGTATATATATATATATATATATATATATATATATATATATAATGGTGTAAAGATAAGATCATAAAATACAGGGTGTTCATAAAGATCGTGTGCACTTTAAAAAATTTATAACTTCATTTGTATTTGCAACAGAAATAATCTGTAAAAAAATGTTTTAAAGTTTAATGTACCTAGTTTTAAGAATAGCTAAAATAACTAATGTGATTTCAGGCATTACTGTAAATCAGTTGGCAAATGTTTTCCATGAACTGCAAAATCGTATTACCCTTTGTATTGCTAATGATGGAGGACATGTGGAAACTTAAATGAAATTTCAATAAAACCGTAAAAAATATATATTTACTTCTTTCTAATCCTTTTTACAAATTATTTCTATCGCAAATATAAATAAAGTTATAAATTTTTAAAGTGCACATGAACTTTATGGACACCCTGTATATTGTTCCTAATTTTATTATAAAAATGTATTTTTATATTATTTTAGTGTTGCATTGATTGTTATTTTTCTATAAAAATCTATTGTTCCTCATTTTATTACAAAAATATATAGTTGATTCTTATTTAAGGGTTCACTATATTTGGGACCCTAACAGATGCTATCACCCGGAATCAGGGTAGACCTGAGAACAACAGTAGTTAAGAGTTGGTTCAATGCTCCTCAAAACCTCCAGTCACATGATCAGAGGCCTTGATGCTGGATATAGTTTATTGTCATACCCAGGATACTTTTTTTAGTGGTCTTTGCAGATTATTTAAAACCAGAAAATATTTTTAGATTATAAGTATTTTTTGGAGATAATGATTTACTGATACAAGTAACCCATACTTGGTAGGGGAGAAAAGATGGATTCATACCTTTCCAAAGATTATTTATGCGTAAAATGAATGTAATGAACCCAACTTGAATTAGAACTCTGCTCTCAGATTTCCATTTCTGAGCAGTTATCCATTACACCAACTGCACATCCAAGTTTACAGCGCCTGGTATTCCTAAACTGTCATCCATTTTAGTACTAATCAGACTCAATGTTGCTTAACTTCAGTGATTTTATGAGACCCAATGTTTTGATATGATATGGCTGTAAAACTTAGTAATTGGAATGAGAATAAACCTTTTCTGTGGATTTAATTAAGTGTTCAGTTCTAAAGTCCAAGAAGATTACCAATTATGAAGACAGATAGCGCTAAAGAAGGCTTATCATGAATATAACAACTAAGATAAGAAGGTTGGTCTTAATAAAATATTATATAATAAACGATAAGTCATCCTTTCAAAGATTCCTGTGTAAATGATGGTGAACATTTTAAATTAAAATTCATCTAATAACAATATGCCTGGCAGCAAAGTTATTGATCCACTTCTCTGTGTGTGCACGGATATAATATATACAGATACACATTGTCTGAGGTAACCTAACCTCCAGGATATTGACTTCTTGAAAATTTTCAGGCTAACATTTTCTGCTGAGATGAAGTGGAAAGATTATATTGAATCAATTGCTAGATCTACAGCTAGGAAAGTCAGTTCACCCTGTCATGCTGAACAATTTTTCTGGTCAGAATCTATTTTTCACATTTATAAGTGTTATGGTGAAACACCCCTATTCTATAGTTAATAGACTCTCCCACCTAATATAAATAGGAGTAGTAAGAGAAATGAGGGTCAGTCGATGTTGGACGACCGGCTGAACAGTTGAAGTCTCTGCCTTCGACATGTCAACAAAGCCCATAGATTACTGGAACCATGTCCTATGGTCTGATGAGATGGAATTTAATTTGTTTGGTTCTGATGGCCTTAAGCATGTGTGGTGGCGACCAGGTGAGGAGTACAAAGATAAGTGTGTCATGCCTACAGTCAAGCATGGTGGTGGGAATGTCATGGTCTGGGGCTGCATGAGTGCTGCAGGTATTGGAGAGTTACATTTCATTGAGGGGAAACATGAACTTCAACATGTACTGTGAAATACTGCAGCAGAGCATGATCCCCTCCCTCCAGAAATTGGGTTGCAGAGCAGTGTTCCAGCATGACAATGACCCCAAACACACATCCAAGACAACCAATGCTTTACTGAAGAGGCTGAGGGTAAAGGTGATGGACTGGCCAAGCATGTCTCCAGACTTGAACCCAATAGAACATCTTTGGGCCATCCTCAAGCAGAAGGTGGAGGTGCGCAGTGTCTCAAATATCCGCCAGCTCCACGACGTCGTCATTGAGGAGTGGAAGAGCATTCCAGTGACTACCTGTGAAGCTCTGGTAAACTCCATGCCCAGGAGAGTAAAGGCGGTTTTGGATAATTATTGTGGCCACACAAAATATTGACAGTTGACATGTTGTATGTTAATATTGACAACTTTTCCTAAGGGGTGTACTCACTTTTGTTGCCAGGGATTTAGCTTTTAATGGCTATATTTTGAGTTATTTTGAGGGAAAAATAAATTAACTCTGTTATATATGCTGCAGACAGGCTACTTTTCATTGTGTTAAAGTGTCATTTTGTCAGTGTTGTCCCATGAAGAGATATACTTAAATATTTGAAGAAATGTGAGGGGTGTACTCACTTTTGTGATACACTATATATATATATATATATATATATATATATTGATAAAAGTATGTATTTTTAAAGTTCTTGATGTCAGGAATAGAACATATGGCCTGACAATTACAGTTAAGTATGAAACAGACTGTTGCTGCTGAGTATTGACCTCACTGTCCACTTTTATATTTATATACATGGTATTAACAACTTTGAGAATATCAGGATTCGAATATACAGTACTAAAACAGGCTGTTGATAAAATGGTGAACATTAGTCTCCTCTGAGAAAAAGTACTAAAAATCTGTCACCTGTGTAGAATGTGTGTGCGTATGCCTTTCAAAGTCTGGCTTGATTAGTCATACACATCACTGCAACACCATAGTCTATCACTATGATATCCAACCTGATTTTTCTTTTGATCTATGCAACACAGTATGCAAGTCTCTGAATGCATTTACCTGGCATTGCAAGTCAGTGAAACGTCCTGGGTAAGATGATAAACTCCATCCGCGTTCTTGGTAAGATGATAAACTCCATCCGCGTTCTTGGTAAGATGATAAACTACGTACAACAGCAAGTCCTCTGATCAGGAGGTTTTGATAAGTGTGGGACCATATCTTAAATGCTGGTATTCCCAGGCCCACTTTGACCTGGGGTGGTAGCACCTGTTAGGGTCCCAGCTATGGGCAAATAGTTAACGCCCAAACTGGGTCACTATGAAAATGTAAAAATAGGTTTTAATACCAGCAATATATTTTTGTAAAAAAATATTACCAGCAATATATTTTTGAAGAAAAAAAATATTAGTAGCAATACATTTTTGTAAAAAAAATACCAGCAATAAAAATCTTGTCAGCATTAAATAACCCATTGAAATTGATATGCCCTAAAAGAAGCCAAACAAACCAAGTCACTGAAACAACATAGTCTATCAGCCTGGTTTTTATTGTGATCTATGAGTGGATTTACCGAGAATTGCAAGTCACTGAAACCAATCCAGCAAATGGTAAGCTTGCTTGCAAAATCTGTAGCTTAAAATGTAGGTCACCGGCTGGACTAATGAATTATCAACACCAAGGCAAAAAGTCGTCATAGATGTGGTTGTATATATTATTTACATTATTCAGACTGTTATCCTCATCTTCATTGCTATATTCACAATATTTCAGCTGTTGTACACTGCGGCCTTCTTCAGGTGATTGGAATTAGCCCTTTATTTCGTTCATGGGGGTAAATTGTTCTAGTTCTACATGCCATGCCTCTTCTGGAAGTCTCAGTTATTTAACTAAACTCTCCAGGTTTTGTGCAAACCCTTTATTTTGTCCACCGGGCAGGTTAGACATTGGTTAAATCCAGTGACTAGACCCAAAAAGTTGTGAGTTCAATACCAAGCCACAGCAGTGGTCAACCAAACTTGGAGAGTTGAATTAAAAGGGAAATAAGACATCTGGAACAAGAACAATCTAGCCTGGTAAACGAAATAAAGGGTTTGGTTTGAAATTTCAATCACCTGAAGAAGTCAGGAGTGTATAACAGCCGACACGTTGTGAATATGGCAATGAAGATGAGGATAACAGTTTGAGTAATGTAAGTAGTCATAATACCTCATCTCAGAGATATAGAGGCCGAAACGTGAATATGGCAATGGAGAGATATAAACAGATGTAGTTGTAGTTGTACATGAGCTAACTTTCCACCATAGATTTCTATATAAAGTTCACAGGCTGACATGTTAGCTGAAAATATTTCATACAAGCTGGGATCTATTTGATTAATATTAATCCCATTTTTACAACAGTAGGCATTATTAGGCTATCTGAAGAAATCTATAATTAATATTTGATTTTCTGTTTGTCAATAATAAATTGATGATTAAGTACACCGAGAAAGAAAGAGATTATTTTGAAAAATAAATATTTAAAAAATAAATACATTTTTTAAAATTAAAAATTGTATTTATTTTGCAAACATTTATTTATCAATGGATTTTTTGATCATTTGCATTATTTACATTAATCGAACTGTTATCCTCATCTTCACAATGTTTCGGCCCAGTGGATAAAGATGTTGGTTAGATCCCGTGACTAGACCTAAAGAGTTGAGTTCAATATCAGGCTACATGAGGCATGGCATGTGGAGCTAGAACAATCTACCCCAATGGATGAAATAAAGGTTTCATTTTGTAGTTCCAATCACCTGAAGAAGGCTGGAGTGTACAATGGCTGAAACATTGTGAATATGGTAATGAAGATGAGGATAACAGTTCGAATAATGTAAAAAAATGGAAGTAATTATATCTCATCTAAGAGATATAGACAAATTTCTTGATGTGCTATTGCATCTATCGAGTTTAGGTATGGCAACAGGAAACCACTCCACAATATTTCCCAAGAATGTCTGCAGGGCCATATTTAGGCCTAAAGACGTCCCTGGACTAATAGAATTTCGGGATCCCTTTATTATACATGTTCTACCTGACTGTGTCTGTAAAAAAAAAAAAAAAAAAGAAAAAAAGAAAGATATATTTTTAGATGAAGTGTTTTTGTTGTAAAACAGGAAACGCTTCAGCTAAAGTGGCCCAAATATTCTAAATTGTTTCAAATTGGTTCAAATGAGCCCCATTAAATCTGAAAATAAATCTCCTGTATTTTTTTTTTTTTGTTTTAGTTTCATCAGGGACCTAGACTAGAGTGCCTTGGGGCCCACTGGGCTACAGCCAAAATTAGCTCATGTGTAAATCCGGCACTGAATGTACGTCAGTTTACAGTTAATAAAGAAAAGGAAAGAGTGGAGAGTCATGATTGCCTACAAAGAAAGGACCAAGCATTCAAAATAAAAAATTAATCAAACAGAACATATTTTGGAGTAATCTCTTTGTTGTTCAGCAAACTATTCAGTACTATTTGTATATGTGTCAGAATAAATTTATTTCTAATAAGTATTTTCATGTTAGTATGTTTGCTTCTGGCACCTAATGTATCAGTAAAAGTTCTTTTTAAGATTCATTTATGTCTTGTGTGCGTCTGTGAGATTCTTTTCATGAAGCACTGACCCAGAGGAAGCTGATGGTGGCAGCAGTCAAGAATATGCCAGCTGTTGTTAACTCACTAAATATTCATGAATGAACTGCTGGGAATGTAGGTATCATTCATTCAGCTTACCAAAATCTCATCTTTCTCTGTCAGTCGTATGAGAAGGTGTTAGAGATTCTGTTTGTTTTGGTTTAAAAATGGTTGGTTAGAATTTAAGTGGGGATATATTCTCTTTAATAATTTCCCGTTTATGCTTTAACTTTTCTACTCTTCATTCACATACTTGTAAAATCTGAATTTACATACATTCCTGTTTGTGCTTTAACTTTTCTACTCTTCATTCACATACTTGTAAAATCTGAATTCACATACATTCCTGTTTGTGCTTTTAACTTTTCTACTCTTCATTCACATACTTGTAAAATCTGAATTCACATACATTCCTGTTTGTGCTTTAACTTTTCTACTCTTCATTCACATACTTGTAAAATCTGAATTCACATACATTCCTGTTTGTGCTTTAACTTTTCTACTCTTCATTCACATACTTGTAAAATCTGAATTTACATACATTCCTGTTTGTGCTTTAACTTTTCTACTCTTCATTCACATACTTGTAAAATCTGAATTCACATACATTCCTGTTTGTGCTTTAACTTTTCTACTCTTCATTCACATAATTGTAAAATCTGAATTCACATACATTCCTGTTTGTGCTTTTAACTTTTCTACTCTTCATTTAAAATCTGAATTCACATACATTCCTGTTTTGCTTTTAACTTTTCTACTCTTCATTCACATACTTGTAAAATCTGAATTCACATACATTCCTGTTTGTGCTTTAACTTTTCTACTCTTCATTCACATACTTGTAAAATCTGAATTCACATACATTCCTGTTTGTGCTTTAACTTTTCTACTCTTCATTCACATACTTGTAAAATCTGAATTTACATACATTCCTGTTTGTGCTTTAACTTTTCTACTCTTCATTCACATACTTGTAAAATCTGAATTCACATACATTCCTGTTTGTGCTTTAACTTTTCTACTCTTCATTCACATAATTGTAAAATTGAATTCACATACATTCCTGTTTTCTTTAACTTTTCTACTCTTCATTCACATAATTGTAAAATCTGAATTCACATACATTCCTGTTTGTGCTTTAACTTTTCTACTCTTCATTCACATACTTGTAAAATCTGAATTCACATACATTCCTGTTTGTGCTTTAACTTTTCTACTCTTCATTCACATACTTGTAAAATCTGAATTTACATACATTTCTTTTAACTTTTCTACTCTTCATTCACATACTTGTAAAAATCTGAATTCACATACATTCCTGTTTGTGCTTTAACTTTTCTACTCTTCATTCACATAATTGTAAAATCTGAATTCACATACATTCCTGTTTGTGCTTTAACTTTTCTACTCTTCACATACTTGTAAAATCTGAATTCATACATTCCTGTTTGTGCTTTAACTTTTCTACTCTTCATTCACATACTTGTAAAATCTGAATTCACATACATTCCTGTTTGTGCTTTAACTTTTCTACTCTTCATTCACATACTTGTAAAATCTGAATTTACATACGAGGGTGGTGCTGAAAATCTTATAGCTCAGTGAAGAAGCCCTTCAGAAAAAAAATGTCTGGTCTGTTGGTCAAATTTTGGAATTTTGTTTTATACTGAACAGACTTTTAGGCTTATGGCCAGATCACGTTGAAACACGCATGATTGCCAAAGTTAAGCAACATCAAGCCTGGTCAGTACCTGAATGGGTGAGCACTTGGGAACACCAGATGCTGTAAGCTTAGATGTGTGAGTGGTCTAGTGGATTATGGCTTGGAATTGTTAATCAGATTTGGGTCCATTATATTCATTTATGTGCAAATAACCTTGGGAATGGTATGAAAAAACCTCTTCTCCTCCAGGTATGGGTTAATTAGTAAGACTATCACAAAATCATTATTATCTTAAAAAAAATTCTTACAATCTAAAAATATATTCTGGCTTTAAATAACCTGCAAAGGGTTGATAAGCCATGAAAAACCAATCATGAAAATACATTTCTCATTTTCTGGTATGTAAAGTAATTTTTAAGTAAGTAATGAATTGTTTTAATCAATCAATATTATTTCTTATTATGATAAATTTTATCTTCTGTGTTTATACTAATAAATAATATCTGAGCCAATAAATGCTAAAAATCCCTGCTTGTTAGTAGCAGTGAACTACAGGAGTAGTACACACACACACATATATATAAAACTTGTGTATTTAGGCAGCAATTCTTTTTTTATGCACATTTCATTGAATACAACAGACAAGGTGCTTTCATTTATACAATTTCTCATGCGATCTAATAATTTTTTTCTTTTCAGATGATAAATTATATAAAAATTGTCCGGATATTCTTTTTATCCAAGCACTTTTGTCTGTACATTCAGCCATTTTCAAGGATTAAATATTTTAACTGTTAAATAAGAAATAGTTTGTTGTATGTTTGCTTTATAAAATGTTTTCAATTTTCAAAACACGGTCAAGATGTTGTGTCCATGTTCAAAGTTAATATTATTAAGTGTTGTTTTTTTGTTTTTATTAATAAGGCTTCCATTATTTTTAGCCTTTTTTTGCATGTAGATGATGCTATTATATTAGTGTTGTCAACAAGTATGTTACAAATAGTGATATATATATATATATATATATATATATATATATATATATATATACACACACACACACACACACACACACACAACTAGTAAGAATATAAATAATAGAATATAAAATAAACTGAGGGCTCAATGCCAAAATTGACAGAGCTTATATATAATAATAATAATAATAATACCAAATCTACTACTCACAGTTTCATGCAATGTCAATCATCAGGCAGAACTACAGAATCAAACTATCATTTAAATTATATAGTCCAGGGATGGCAGTTATAGGTTGCGATAATTTGGTTTCTTTAGTTCTGTTTGATTTGCCATTACATAAAACCATGAGTAGCTGATTTTGTATTATATATATATATATATATATATATATATATATATATATATATATATATATATATATAAAAGGCAGGATGTGTGTGTGTGTGTGTAACAAATGCACAGCTGCAATTTTTGACAGATTTGCACCAAAATTTCCATGCACATGCTCCAAGTTAGTGGGAAGGCCAAGACCAACTTTGCATTTCCCATCTCCCATCGATAGTGGAAATAATCGATTTTTTTCATGCTTCTACGGCAGTTTTCATGTAGTTTTCGGCCATTTGCCGAATAGGCAGGAAGATTCTATTGGCCAGCGTGAGAGCCAACAGCTGACTGACACAAATGTTAACTAGCATGCTAGCATGCAAAAAAATCGATAGCTGCATTCGTCACAAGTGGGAAAAATTTAAATCTGCATGGCACTTTACTCCAATTGGCTCATTCGCTTGCTTAAACTCAACGTTGATTCTGATTCCGCAGAACTGGGTTGGGTGTGAAAAAGTATTTGTTGTTAACGTTCTTTTTTCATTTGGTTTTTCCAGTTATGAGTCCTTTTTTAAAGCTGATCATTTTGTGATCATTTTGTTTAGTTCTTTTCCTGTAACAGATTTAATGTTTAGTATAGTGCTTAGAAAAAATTTGCAATGCAAGATAGGCAAGAAGTAAGGCATGTAGCAACATCAGCACGGCAAAGGGCACTCCTTTAAAGGCAAAGAAGGGCAAAATTTCAAGTCAAGTGATAGCGATTGCTGTATGAGTCGTACGATTTTTGAATCAAGCACGGGCAACGCTGGGCCATGCTCTAGTATATTGTATATCCTGAATTTATGTGTAGGTAAAGCAATCAAGATAAATGAATCTGCTTTTTTTTTTTTTTCTTGGACTCTACCATGGTTAAGTATAGGTTTGTTATGTTAAATAGCTGGGTAGCAAAGTTAATGCTTTTAAAAATCGTTTCATCCAAGCAAGGTAATTAAGCCACTAAGATGCAAGGAGTTAATGAGAGTGATGAAAATGGAGAGAATGTCATTACGAAAAAACGGACAATAGAAGAACAGGATTCAAGGATACAGAAGGTAACAATCGATGTTGCATTTAAATTTCTGGATTTCATTACACAGGAAAGCTGGAAGTGAGTTCCACAGGTGAGAAGTGTGAGAGAAGAAACTATTAACATACAACTTATGGTTACATCTAGCAATTTCAGCAGTGAAATTATGGGACCTAACTGCCAATCCAGTCATCTTATTTTATGTGGTGTGTCCTTTCAGGATTGTAGGCGATCATGGTTCTCCACTTCCCCCTACCCCTTGTAGCGCTCAGTAACTTTTATTTCTTTGCTTCTTCTCCCAGACTCTGTTCTGTCATCCGCTAGTTATGTCATGCATTGCTTTCTGTTTTCTCTTTTTCCTCTATTCAGTCTGTGAGTATCAGATTCTTCAAGCCCTCCTTTCTGATTATGTGTCCTAGAAATTTTAGCTGCCTCCTCTTGATGTTAAGTATAAACTGCCTCTTTCTTTGCATCCTCTCCAAAACCTCATCATTGCTCATATGGTCAGTCCATGATATCCTTAGCATCCTTCTGTAGAAACACATCTCTGCCACCTCGAGTCTCTTTTTCATCTTTCAGGAGACTGTCCAACATTTGCTGCCATAGAGTAGGACAGATATCACATAGCAGTTCAGTACTCCTTTCTTTGTTACTAATGAAATCTTCCTGTCTTTTAATACTCTGCCTAGCTTTTGGAATTGTTGTGGAGTTATTTCGCAGTGGAGGCTTGTATTTGTACTAAATCAGTCCTAAATAGTTCGACGTACAAAACGTTAGGAACTTGATATAATAGGTATTACGCAGAGTAATCTTATTGTGGTTGCTGATACTTTAGTATTCGACTAACTGTCGACTACTGTCGTCTGACATCGACTGACCCTCGTTTCTCTTACTACTCCTACTTATATTAGGTGGGAGAGTCTATTAACTATAGAAGAGGTGTGTTTCACTATAACAGGAATGCACCTTTGACCATCCCAATGTCTTTGGATCTCAGCATCATCCTCTGTCAGAACCTGCTTGATTTTAATGTCCCTGACCTGTAAAATCACATTTTGGGCTCATCCTTTTACTGATGACTATACATTCTGTCTTGTTGTAGTTTATACTTAGTCCCTTCTTCTCACTCTCCTTCACTACCTTCTGTAGGAGGTTTTGTAATTTCTTTTCCGTATCTGCTATCAGAACTGTGTCATCTGCATATCTTTGTGGCTGCCAATGATGAATCACGGTAGGATTTCCAATTCTCTCAGAAGTGCCTCGCTGTATAGATTGAATAAGTCCAACATAAAGACACATACTTGTCAAACACCCATTGCTATTTTTGTATATCTACTGAACCCATTCTCTGTCTGCATGCAGGCTGTTTTCTGCCATTATAGGTCCTTGATTATTCTACTATCTTTCTCAAATACATCAAGGTTGCTGTGCAATTCCAACAGATCATTGTGATGTTCTTTGTTGAATGCCTATAAAATACAGGTGCACTTTCTTCTGCAGTTGTATTACTCTTTTAGATAACATTCTGAGCGTGAATACTGCATTCCTTATTCCGGAGTCTTTAACGAACATACACTGTTCTTGTGCCATCTCTGGCCTTATTCTGCTGTGTGCTCTGTTCATCAGAATACAGATGATGAGTTTTATTATGTGGCTCATTAGGCAGATTGTTCAGTGGAGCTCATCTTCGTTTGCACCTGGTTTCTTAGGCAGTGCTATGAAAATAGAACTGCTGAGATCTTCTGCCAATCTAGTACTGCATTTGAATTTGTGAAGGTGCTGTATCAAAGAGGGAAATTAATCAGAACAATTGCTATGAAAATATTTATCAAAAATGTATGTTATGGCAGTGGAAGAGTGACAAGTTGAGATGCTAGATCAGGATCAATAACATTGCAGATTTTTTTTTTCATTTTGCAAAGATTCTCTAGAATGGCTTATTAAAATATGTTTTGCCAAGAGTTTCTATTCTCTTTGCTATCAAACACTATGGCATAAGTGTGACAATACATTTTGTCAAGGTGTCTGGCATTGTGACAGAGTTCAGGGAGATCCAAGTTCCTGCCTACTTTAAGGCTAATACTGCAAAGGGAAAATAAGCTGCTTCAGTCAAAATTTGAACTCAATTTGGCAATTCTGTATTCTATGTTGATAGCACCCATTAAATATTATCACACTTTCTGCTATTGATGGGAGTTTCCTTCCTAACCTTTTGTTTGAAGTTGTATGATTGTGTCATTGTTTTCACTTTCAGTTACATTCATCATCCATTTTTTTCCTTATCTGTCTTACTCTCATATGCCTGTGAGAGTTAAGTTTTCCAAGCCCTCCTTCCTCATTATATTCAAGAAACTTTGGCTATCTCTGATTCTGAGTATAAGTTCTTCTTGTTACCATTTTAAGATTTCTTTGTTGCTTATTTGTTCTGTACATGGAATACTCAGTATCCTTCTGTAGAAACACATTTTTGTTGCTTCCAGTTTTCTCCTCATTTGTGGAGAGATTGTCCAGCATTTACTGCCATATAAGAGGATGGATATCACACATCACTTCATTACTCTGTTTTTAATGAAATTTTTTATTTCTCAGCACCTTGCTTAGCTTTTAGAATGCATCTTTCGCTAGTTCAATGTGTGTTTGGATTTCGGTGTCATATTTTCCATCCTCTGTTATGACACTTCTCAGATATTTAAAATTTTTGTACTTGTTTGATGTTGATGTCTACAATCTGTAACTTGCATCTTTGGCATTTCCTCTTGCTGATGACCCCAATGTTGGGTTGTCTAGCTGAGAATGGTTGTCAGATGAGAAACTCTGAATTCTGAGGAAAACCACTTTATCTTTCCCAAGGAGGCATCACAACAGATAATAAAGAAATATTTGTAATGAGTGATGTTTACCCATGTTCTCATATGGAAAACAATGTTTGACATAACTCATTATAAATTTTGATTATTTTGATCAGTACTTTTGGCAACATTTCATTCTTGAACCTCATTTTTGAAGTGTCATATTGTCTTCAATGTGTTCCACTTTGATGAAGAGAAAGGAACTTCATATTGATTTGAGGCAATTAATTGTTAATAAGCATGAAATCAGAAAAGGATATGATGAGATTTCCAAGGAGCTGAATGTTGTTAAATCAACACCAGTGTCCATAATAAATTCAAGATGACTCATGATATGAAAAATCTTCTGTGAATTGATAGTCCTCATAAAATTTCATCATGATTTGTGCACAAGATATAAATGTCAATAAAGATCCACAGATAAAACAAGAAAATGACAATAATAATTTGAAGTGATATGGCCTGAATGTTAGTATGATAACGCTAATTAATATATTACATCATGTTCGAATGGAAAACCATAGAAAAAGGAAGAAAACTAGATAAAATTTTATTAAATTACTATAAATAATTAAATTACTATAAATAATTATAATTAAATATTTTACTGTATTGAAATAGTGAGAAAGTGTTTTGGGATAAATTCTTGTGGTTTTAATAAGACAAAGCTGGAAAATTTAAGTCATTCAAGTCAGCAGTATTTGTGGTGGAAAGAAAAATGTATGTTACTTACCAAAGAAAAAAATCCTGATAGGAAAATGAGGTTCATTTATGCTGTGGAGTGACTTTAGTACAAAAATTGTTGGTCAATTTATGTGAATCAATAAAAATACAAAGAAGTGAACACTGTCTGCATGGTAATCTGCAAAGTGACGCTCAAAATTCTTGCATGGGTAAAACTTGGATATTCCAACAAGACAATGATTCTAAATGTAAATCAGTCCTGGATGGAAAAAGAAAAGATCAACATTTTACAATGACCCTCTCATTCACCTGAGTTTTTTTTTAAACTATTGGTCACCTAATACAAAGCTCAAGAGCCACTCAAATTAGAGATTTACTGAATAAAATTATAAGTATGGAGTAAGAAGTGCATATTATGAGGATATGTAGAATAGATAACTTTTTTTTATTTTTTTTTTTTTTTTTAAGCATTTCAACCCAAGCAAAGCGGGATACCACTAGTATGCAAGGGGTTACAGAGTGGGAGCAAGAGTAAAGAGGTGTGATGGAGGAAAGATGAAGAGAAGGACAGGGAATAGGTCAGGGCATCTGGAGATGTTGATTGACATTACACTTGAATAGTTGGAGATTATAGCTATCAAGGAAACAAGTAATAGGAAGGGAATTTCACAGATGGGATGTGCAAGATATGAAGCTATTGGAGTAGAAGAGACAGCCACATTTAACTGTTTAGACAGTGAAAGGGTGGGACTGTGATGCAAGCCTAGTAGCACTGCTTAAATTCATACAGTCTGGGAACTAGCGAAAGTAGCTCATCAGAGCAGTTACCGTGAAAGTATTTGTAGAAAAGACAGAGGGAGGTGATGGCACATCTGTGAGAGAGCGACTGTAGACAAGATGCCAGATCAGGACCTATCACATTGCATATCTGTCTCTGGATTTTGTTGAGGACCTTAAGAGGAACAGCAGGGGCACCAGACCATATATGGCAGCAGTATTCCATGCAAGGGTGAATAGTTGATTTATAGATTTGAAGGATGGACTCTGGTTTGATTCTAGACTTGAAGAAGCTAATATTGTAGTAATCAAGGATGCTTCTTATCTATTTATCTATCTGTATATACTTGAGTTCACCCAATACAAGGCTTGAGAGCTACTTAAGTAAAAGGGTTTCTGTAAATGAAGAGGAAGAAAAGTGCACAAAAAATATCAATCATTTTTGTTTCACACCCAAGCAGTGATCAAAATGCTAAACTAGTTACCATTTTGTAGTTGAAGAAGTACAGAGGAAAGAGGAGAGAACAAATCTTTTCTTACTTGCCCAGAAAAAGGAAATAGGAATGTGTTAACTGAACAATATTAGATTAAATACTTTTAACTGACAGTAGAAAGCAATATAAATTGTTGGGGTTGGACTTTGGGGGCTTACAGTACCAGGTGTTCCCAAGCGGTCCCCCATCTAAGTACTGACCTGGCTCTACGATGCTTAACTTTGGTGATCGAACGAGAACCGGTGTTTTCAGCGTGATTTGACCATAAGTCCAACCCTTACCTCACAGTCGGTGGGGGGGGTGTAAACGGTAGTGTCAGAGCTATGCCGTCCGGAACTTCGTTCCTGGTAGGGCCAACCAAGGTGGACAGGTCTGACACACACGCCGGCTAACAAGGGCTCTGGTGAAAATCCAAGGAGCATCTGCATCGGTAACCGGCGGCTTCTGGTCGTTCCTGTCTCTGCGTCTGTGGGAACCCCGCGGCAAGCAAGAATGTTATCCGAGTAGGCCTGGGTACCCTACTTCTATAATTTATCCCAAGAATCTTCTTCTCATAACAGGAAGAAGCCGGCTCAATCCGCCCAGGGTGAATGCCGCATCACACAATATAAATGGTGGGTTAGCAGGTAGCATAATAAAAATTTGGAAACAAGAAGACAGTTTTTTTGGACAGCTTATGAAACAGACCAAACGGCAAGTAGGATAGGAGTAAAACATTGTAACAACTAATCAGACAATTTGACAGATTTAGCAAAATTGCTGAGTAAAGGTACATCCCTGTTCTGGACAAGGGTAAAGGCACTGATGGTTGGTTTCATTATTCCATTCTTGAACCAAAACAATAGTCAAAGTCACCAAAATGGAAATACTGGATGAGGTGTGTAAATATGAATTTAAGAGAAGCTGGTAAGAAATGAATATTATCAACATAAGGAAGAAAGATGATGACAGGTTTTTGACTTGTAGAGATTACAATCAAAGTATTCAGAGAAACAACCATGCCTGTTCTACAAAGTGGCAGTTCTGGGTAAATAGGCTGAGTGAAACATTGTGCTTACATCTGGAATATGGAAGAAAGGAGTATTTTTATATACTATTGCTCACCCAATAAAAGGCCCAAGAGACACTTAAGGTAGAGGATTACTGAATTAAGTTGCTGTAAAGTCATACTAAGCAGGAAGGAGCATATTATGATGGTGTGTAGGATGGATAATGGTTGACCTTAGACTTGAAGAGGTTAAAATTTTAGTTGCTGAGGAACATCTTTTTTTAGAAATTATTCCACAACATAATAGCACTTGGGAGGGAATTGTCTGTGGGAATTCCTCCTTACAATTGGAATATGAAGGGAATGAGGATGAACTAACTCTGTGTATATCATACGGCAGGTCCTATCTATGATGGTCTGGAATACTGGAACCAACAAATATAGTTTATCTGAACATCTGCCATGACAACTGCGGTAGATTAGTAAGGGGTTAGCAACATTTCAACAGTGGAAAAGGGCTTGTTGGATGGAAAATAATTCATCACACACAGGGCAGTGTAAACACGTTCGAGCTCTATCAAGGAAAGTGAGGATTGGGCAGTTACAGCCTAGACATTTGCAGCAGTAGTCCATTTCTGATCTGATCTGACTTTTGTAATGCGAGAGAGAGAGCACATGACAAGGGGAGTCAGGTGTTTTCTGATCCAATAGAATATTTGTGGTGTGAATTTTTAAAAAAAATGTTAGAAAAATAAACCTTAAGAACCAATCGTAATTAGAGAAAATCAGCGAAAAGGAACAGTATCTGTCTATATTTCTGAGATGAGGTATTATGCACATTATTTACATTATTCAGACTATTGTCCTCATTTTTGCCGCTATATTTATTACAATGTTTCAGCTGTTGCATGCTCTGGCCTTCTTCAGGTAGTTGAAATGTCAAACTGAACCCTTTATTTCACTCACTGCGGTAGACTGCTCTAGTTCCATGTGCCATGTTTAATGGATGTCAGTTGTCAGTTATCTCCTGTTAATTCTCCAATGTCTTAACCAGGTATTGAACTCTCAACTCTTTGGGTCCTGTCACTGGATCTAACCAATGCCTTTATCCACTGTGCCATGTGTCCTTGAGTGAATAAAGGCCTTGATTAGATCCAGTGACAGGGCCCAAAGAGTGTGAGTTCAATACCCAGTTAAGGTAGTGGAGAACTTTCAGAGGGGAATTAATAGGAAATAAATGACTTCCATTAAACATGGCACATGGAACTAGAACAGTCTACCCCAGTGAGTGAAATAAAGGGTTCGTACAACGGCCGAAACATTGTAATAAATATGGCGACAAAGATGAGGACAATAGTCCAAAAAATGTAAAAATGAACAGGGTTAAATTTTCTATAACCATTTGGTTTGTTTTGTTTTGTTTTGTTTTGTTTTGTTTTGTTTTGTTTTATGGCATATCAACCTCAATGGGTTATTTAATGCTGGGAATATTTTTTTCCAAAAATCTATTGCTGGCAATAATTTTTTTTCCAAAAATATATCGCTGGTAATAATTTTTTTCCAAAATTCTATTGCTTGTAATATTTCTTTCCAAAAATATATCACTGGTAATATTTTTTTAAAAAAGTATTTCTGGTATTAAAACCTATTTTTACACTTTCATATTGTTTTGACCCCAGTTTGGGGGTTAACTATTTGCCCATAGCTGGGACTCTGACAGGTGCTACCACCCCAGGTCAGGGTGGACCTGGGAACACCAGCAATTATGAGATGCTTCCACACTCCTCAAAAGCTTTGATCAGAGGCCTTTCTGCCAGATGTAGTTCATCATCTTACCCAGGACACGAATGTAGTTTATCATCATATTTGGGCAACCATCGTAAATGTTTGGCCAATGGAATTTAATAAATTAATGATATGATGTTACTTTTTATTCATAATTTTCTCTTTAATTTTAAAACTCAATCAATGGAATTGAATTTTTTAACATCTATGTGCCTTATCTCTCCATGCGGATGATCTTGGCTCTCCACAACATTCCCACTTTTGTTGCTTTTTGAAATCTTTATCATCAATCTTTATTGTTATTCTGTCATCCATTTACACAAACTTAGTAAGTAGGCCACAGATTGTTTCACCTGCTTCTTTTAATTTTAGTATTTTCTGTGAGTGTCGAATTCTTCACACCTTCTTTCCTCGTTATGTGTCCAAGAAATTTCAACTTTCTCTTTCTGTTATTCACATTATTTACATGGGGATTATTATTGTTCTCATCTTTATTGTCATTATCAACATTTTGGCTGTTGTGCCCTTTGGCCTTCATCAGATCCGATTGAACAGTAACCTCGTGGATTAAAGCATTGGCTCATGAATTTGGTGACATAGTAATTGTAAGTTCAATCCTTGGGACAGGCAGTGAATATTTGTACAATAAATGAGCAATACCAAATCAGAACAAGATGAGATATCCCTAGACATCAACAGCAGAAAGAGAACAATTTATCCCTGTAGATTAAATAAAGTGTTTGACACCCCATGAAGGGTACTCAGCAGAAAGCACCAATTGAAGGCCATAGAAGCCAATAAGTGTAATGTTGTGATAATAACATAAGATGATGACAGTAGTCCAACTGTAAATAAAGAGAACTTCTCATACAAGAAATTCAGAAAGAAATCAAATAGCACTAACAAAGCAGTTATTAGATAAGATAACAGAAGCAAAGGTGATAACAATAGTCCAAATGTAAATAGTATAAATAATTCCTTATACCAGAAATTAAGATAGAAACATTTTTCCTATTTTAATATTTCTTTAACTGCAAAATCCAAATAATCATTAGACATGGATCTATTTTTTTTGTTATAATTATTCGTTGATAATCTCTAGAGAAATGTTTGTCTCCAGTTCAGCAGTAATTCTTTCAGAGTTTATTTAACCTCCAATGGTTTGATAGAAAGTTTGATATAAGGATTTTTTTTACAGAATCTGAAGTGTCTTATATCACAAGAAGCAGGAGGTAATGATTGTTTGTTAAAAACAGGGCTTGTGTTCATAGAATATCTTGTTTGTCTCCAGTGGGTGTAGCAGGCAAAAGATACAAACGGGTAATCTTTTCTCTTGTAGAAGAAATAATTTTAATCTTAATCCTGACACAGTGCATATAAATAAATGTCACCTTCAGTAGATTTTCATTTTTGCCTTCTTAAAGAATGACTTATTGATTGTAAAATAAAATCATCTCCCGCTTTTCTCTGAGAAGATATGTTGTAATGTAACAAGATCAGACCCAAAATGGAGGACACTGACATATTGGGACTGGAGCCACTCAGTCTTCCTAAAGTTCAAAAGCATCTATGCAGCCTTGTGAGTGATGGAATGACTTACCACTCTGCAATCCCTTTTCCTTGCAGACGAAATGTCGTAAACCTCTCACTATAGTTTCATTATTCCCATGGCAAATGCTCTAATCCTGACCTTCTATGCTACATACACTGGGCTGAATTATTTTTATTCTTTTCATACCCCATTAGTAAGAAGACAGTTTCTGGTAGCTTCCTCCTATGAACGATTACTTTCTGGTACAAACTCCTGAGTAGATGAATTTCTGATCACTACAATCTTAACCTCTTCAAGTTGAGTGTTCACCTGTATCTATCCTACTTATCATCATAAACTGCACTTCTTACCTCCTCCTATTATATTAATACAACATAATTCAGTAACCCTCTGCCTTGTGTGGCTCTTGGGGCCTGTATTAGGTAAACATTAGTAAAAAAGAAAAAAACTTGATCTTAAGATATTTACTCATCTGACCTTTGCTAGAATAGTCCTGTATCTAGTGAAAATTGAACTTAGTAAAACCTTGCATTGGTCTTGTTAACCATCACAAAATGCTTTTATTGGTAATGAATAATCTCAGTTATGAAAGTAAAGTGACCAGTGAAGGTATAAATCCTTCAACTAATAGATGATGTGTTTAATTCACTTGATAACAATGACACTATGGACAGGTACTCAAGGTCGGGATGTTTTCTTGATTCTTTTATTCCTTACTGTTTACATTATTCGGACTATTGTTCTATTCTTTGTCGCCATATTTATTACAACGTTTCGGCCTTTCAGTATCTGTCTATATTTTTGAGATGAGGTACTATGTACACTATTTACATTATTCGAACTATTGTCCTCATCTTTTTCGCCATATTTATTACAACGTTTCAGCCTTTCAGTATCTGTCAATATTTCTGAGATGAGGTACACTATTTACATTATTGGACTATTGTCCTCATCGGTCATATTTATTACAACGTTTCGCCTTTCAGTATCTGTCTATATTTCTGAGATTATTACTCACTATTTACATTATTTGGACTATTGTCCTCATCTTTGTCGTCATATTTATTACAACGTTTGGCCTTTCAGTATCTGTCTATATTTCTGAGATGAGGTATTATGTACACTATTTCCATTATTCGGACTATTGTTCTCATCTTTGTCGCCATATTTATTACAACGTTTCGGCCTTTCAGTATCTGTCTATATTTCTGAGATGAGGTACTATGTACACTATTTACATTATTCGAACTATTGTCCTCATCTTTGTCGCCATATTTATTACAACATTTCAGCCGTTGTACGCTCCTTATTACTGGTTTCCATGTTGTATTCATTTCTATGCTTGGTCGGCCGTTGTACGCTCTGGCCTTCTGTCAAACTGAACCCTGGGGTAGACTGTTCTAGTTCCACTGGAAGTCAGTTATCAGTTATCTCCTGTTAATTCTCCTCTCCAAGTTCTCCACTGCCTTAACTGGGTATTGAACTCACACTCTTTGAGTCCTGTCACTAGATATAACTAACGCCATGTATCCTTGAGGACATCTGTGTATGAATTTCTGGGTATTATAAACATAATGTCTTCAGGAACATATTTTTACCAGTGCTCATATTGCAATTTTTTGCTCTTATTATCACTTTTCTCTGGCACTCCTTATTACTGGTTCCCATGTTGTATTCATTTCTATGCTTGGTCAGCTCAGGAGATTTTGTGGCCTAGCATATTCCTGTTTGAATTTCTAAAATGTGGGATTCTACATATTTTACATTTCAGATCAAAGTGTAGTACCTGTGTTTTTGTGTTTCACCCCAGCCTTCTGAGTTAGAATCACAAGCACTTTTGACTTAGAAATCCTTATTATAATATTAAAAATGAATGTGGGAAGATGGAAAAGAGGAGGAAACTTAGGAGGCAATGAATTTCAAGAAAAGCAAAAAGAAAACCAGGTGAAAGGAGATATATATATATATATATATATATATATATATATATATATACTTGTACCCAGAGAAATAGAAAATAGATTTAAACAAAATAGACATCATTATTTAACCTTTTGGCCAACACTTTTTCAAAAGGTAATCGTTGGCAAAGCAAAAAAAAACAAAAACAATCAAAGATGCATTAAATATAAATAACGAATGAGGAGGGAAAGTTGGAATGCAATTAAAATAAATTTTAATTGTAAATAAATTAACGACTAAAAAATTGGGAACTTCCAAGAAAGTATAAAATAGAAAAAAGTCAAAATTTTATTTTAATCGTGTTCCAACTTTGCCTCCTCATTCATTATTATTTTTTTGCTTCGCCAATGATTATCTTTTGAAAACGTGTTATCAAAAGGGTCCTAAAGGCTAAATAATGACATCCATTTTGCTTAAATCTCTCTCTCATATATATATATATATATATATATATATATATATATATATATATATATAATGTAGAGAGATAGAGAGGAGGAAGGAATGAAGACAAAATAAAAAAAATTGAGACAAAATTATTTAATTTACATTATTTATGGGTTCTTAAATTGCCTCATCAGATCTATCTTAAATTGTTGCAGATGGTGGAAAATTGAAAGCTGAAAATTTGGCGTGTATAAATATCAGAAGGATTTTGATTGAAAGTTATTCTTCCTTTCTGCTATGCCACATAAATCATGTGAGTAAAGACATGCTGTAGGTTAACAATATTTATTTACAGAAACAAAATGCAACAATGAACTTAAGTGAATTTATTCATGGTGGGTTTGAATGCAGTGTCAAGAGATAGATACAGAGAGAGTTCTTGTTTTACTTACCTGTATAATGATTTGTCTTCAGTGAGGTTTATGAAGTTGTTATCTAACTTCAGATTCCATGTTGTATTTCTATGGTGTAGTAATTTGTATGTGTTCTTTAATTGTTTGCAAGATGATCTCTCTTTCTGCTCATAAATATGGCAACAACATCATGCATATCTCTCTCTCTCTCTCTCTCTGTTTTTCTGTTGTCTGGGCCTGTTCCTTAAATTACTATAGGTATGCTCTCAGACAGGATTTGAGATTTAAGCGGGAAGGTATTTCATTGGTTGGTATGGACCAATGAGGATGTTTAAAGATATTAGTGTCTGTTGCTATGCAGATGTTTTGTAGGCATTCTGTGGGCATATGCAGGCAGGGACAAAATCAGTGCTTAAAAATGGTTTTCAGTGAATGAAGCCTGTAGGTCTTAGCCAGGACAATTCTTCTTCAAACTTTATGCACTAGTGCTATAGCATCACAAATAAAGAACTGTACCAGAACACAGAAATCATATCACTTGGTGACTTTCAACAGCAGCAACTGCTAAAATGGATATCAGATGTAAATTGAAGAGAAATTAATGACATAATCAAGATGTTGATGTTCTCCAAGCCTTCAATAAAAGGGTAGGAAGGAAACTTTCCCCAGGACATAGGTGATCATGGCTTTCCACAATTTCCTGTTCTTTGTAGCTCTTAAGAAATTTTGTGGTTTTGTTGTTTCTCCTAAATCCTTTTACACTATCCATTTACTCAAGTATATTATGTGTTGTTTGCCTCTGTCCCTCTTGACTTAAATTTGTCCTGTGAGTATCAAATTTTCCAAGCCCTCTTTCCTCATTAATGGGGAGGTAAGGAAAAGGTGTCAAAAGAGTCATTATTTTTTTTTTATGAAGTTAGATTAAAAGAAAAAAAAAATGAGGTATTATGTACACTATTTACATTATTCGGGCTATTGTGCACACCTTTGTCACCATATTTATTACAACGTTTCAGGTGGTTAGAATCTCAAACTGAACCCTT
>CAHIKZ030001192.1:225000-347500 GCA_903632075.3 Acanthosepion pharaonis
CTGTTGTAAAAATAATAAGAACTTATGTGACAGAAATTTATAAAACAAGGACCTTTTCATTCATAAACAGGTTCGGGGTTTTTGTATATTATTTGAATTGTTCGTGATGATGGATTTCTTGCCAATTAAATCATTAACCTTTGTATTTGTTTTTTGTATGAATAATTCATGAATTTGTAAATATATATAACGTTTGTCACTTAGCTGATTGATGTTACCTTCAGCCTCCCAACTCCAGAGTTTTGTAAGCAGTCATATCTGTCCACTCTTCAGGGGATATCAGCAATTGACTGCTTATATTTTTTGATTTCTTTCTATGAACTTATCATTGGTGTAATGTTTTTTTCGTATTGTTTTTATTAGTGTTTGTGTTTGCGTGCATGCAGTCATGTGTGTATATGCAGGGTGTCATGATCATTTGTCCTTTCCTTCATTTTTTTTTTTTCAGTTTTACACTCCCTCTTTAGCCCTTTCTCTTTTTTTTGTTTTTTGTTTTCCTCTTTCAATTGTAGCCATTTGTGGCCAAGTTTTATGTTCTGTCGACATGCCACCATTTTTGATTTTTGAGCATTCTAGTCTTTTGGCCTAGGAAAGTTGAATTTCGTTTTTTTACATAAATAATTGATATTAATGATTAAATGATAAATTTTAAAAAAATTATGACATTAATACTTACATTATAAATATATATATACATATTTTCATGAGACTATTATTTTGTTTTCTTATTTGGTTTGGTTGTACCTTAAGTATCAATTGTTGAAGTTTATAATTAAATTTTTATTTATTATTGTTTGAATTTATGTGTATATGTCTGTATTGATTCACTTGTGCATACACACATACACATGCACATACATCTATGCCCGTGCATAGGTATACATACGTGTACATATTCGCCTTTGCATGGAGTATTGCCGCCATATATGGTCTGGGGCACCTTATGGAGTATTGCTGCCATATATGGTCTGGGGCACCTTCTGTTTACCTCAGAGTTCTTGACAAGATCCAGAGACGGATATGTAATATAATTGGCCCTGATCTGGCATCTCGTCTACAGTCACTCTCCCACAGATGCGCCGTCGCCTCTCTCTGTCTTTTCTACAAATACTTTCATGGTAATTGCTCCAATGAGCTGCTTTCACTGGTTCCCAGACTCCATGAATTCAAGCGCCCTACAAGGCTGGCATCCCACTCCCACCCTTACACTGTAGAAACTTTTAAATGTAGCCGTCTCTTCTACCCCAATAGCTTCATACCTCGCACCTCTCGCCTGTGGAACACCCTTCCCAATTACTGTTTCCCTGAGAGCTATAATCTCCAATTATTCAAATGTAATGTCAATTGACATCTCCAGTTACCTTGATCTACCCACTATCCTTCTCCTCATCCTTTCTTCTATCACTCCTATCTGCTCCTGCTCCATATCTTCTGCAAACCCCTGCATCCTAGTGTCTTCACACCTTGCTCGGGGCGTAATGCTTAAAAAAAATTAATTGGGGTTGGTTGGGTTTATAGAATGTTTTCTTTATTGTTTGAATATATATATATATATACACACTTGCATGCACACTGCATATATAAATTCATTAAATAGTGTATATGTGTTAAATTACATTTTTGCTTACATCATATGTTACCATTTATGTAATGTTTCATTTTAATTTAATGGTCAGTAGTTTATTTGTTTTTGTGTTGGTGCTATATATTGAGGTATTAATTATAGAGGGGGGGCATAGGTTTGTTAGTAGGTGTTTGTGTGCATGTGTGTATATATTTATATGTACATGGTCACACACATGTATACGTATGTATGTTTGATATTTGTTTATTTATTAATAATTAATTTTTTGAAGTTTATATTATATCTATTTCATTTATTTTTAATTAGTGCTTAGACAGTAAACTATTTGTGCCTACATTTACCCATTATTTCTGTTTTCTTGTTTAAGAGTTTATTTTGGTTTTTAAAACTAATTATTACTAATTTTTCCTCTTAATAGTGTATAGAGCTGCTCTTTATATAATTTACCATTTAATTTTGGTGGGAATATTGTTTTCTTTTTGGCTTTATATGTATTTTGATTGGGTTGTTTTGTTTGTGTATTTTTTCTTTTGAAGGACATGTTATGGTTAAAATATCTTTCTTTTAAGGTTTTTTTTCTGTGGCACCCATGTAATTTTTTTTCATCTGTGTTAATAATATTAGTTATGATAGCTTTGTACATTATGTTATTGGTTAAACATTTATTGTTAAGTGGGGAATATACTTTATTTCTGCAGTTACATTTAATGGTGTTATTTTGATTGATGTTATTTGTTGAGCACTTTTTTTTTATTGTGCTTATTATTTTCTCCATGTTATCCATGCAGCTGTAAATAATTTTGATTGTATTTTTATTGCTAAGGTTTGATAATTTGCTGTTTTTAGGGAAGTTTTTGTCAATTATTTTGAAAAATATTTTCCCTATTTTTGTTTTTATTGTATTGTTGTATTGAGACAAATTATGTTTCTTTTTCTGTTTTTGTATTCTAGTTTTTTTGAATATTTGCCATTTCTTAGGTTTGATTCATGTTTTTATTTTGTTTTCCTTGAATGTTTTTAGGCTTCTTAGAATTTGTTAAAATGCTTTTATTTATAGAAGTTGGTATTTGTTTGAATATGTTAGGTGTTGGTTAGAATTTGTTTTTAATGTAAATTGGGTTGTTGTCTGAATATATATATATATATATATATATATATATATATATATGTGTGTGTGTGTGTCTATAAATACTTTCATGGTAATTGTTTGGATGATCTCTTCCTTGTCTTGACTTTTGGAATTTAAGCACAGTACAAGACTGGCATCAAGATCTCATGTATTTACTGTTGAGCTTGTGGAACTCTGTTATAGACAAGCGTATGGTTGCAAGAAAGAAATACGACAACAGTAGAAATAGATTTACATGGTTTATTTCAACAGGAACGTGTGGGTTTGGGACAGTTACCTTGTGGTAAAGTTCATAAGCCGGCTTCGGATCTAGGTCACACATGTTGACGGTGGTTGACGCTCCCCTGCTGTCCGTGACAGGTCTCTATCCTGGGCATCTGTGGACTGACCTGTTGAACTTCCGTGTGACCTCTTTTATAGCGTTTTTTTATGGCTTAACAGGCTCGAAAAACAAAGCGAGTATAATTAGGAGGGAAGCATTTTCATTGGACGAAAAATAGAGCACTTTAAATATTGTTTTATTTTCTGACCGGAGTATTTGCCTGTAAATCAGCCGAGATATGTCTTATTTTATTTTATAATAACTCCCTTCTAGTTTTATGTTTTCAAGACAACTTTAATCTTCAAAGATTTAAATGCAATGTTTATCTTTATCCACTGTCCTCCTGATTACATTTTTTTTCACAGTCATTACTAATGTTTTGTCACACTCAGTAATCCCTTGCATCTTAGTGGCTTTACTGCTTTGCTTGGGTTGAAATCAATTAAAAAACATTTTATATATATATATATATATATATATATATGGTACGATGGGTGAATTGTCACTATTTTCAATTTGATGCATGTGCTTTGATTGTTTTTGATTTTGTTGACTACACAGTATAGTAGAGTTATTTTGGCACTGTCGGTAAGAAAAAGAGCACCATGGCACAATTCACTCTGCCAGAAATTTGGAAACCACATGCTGTACAGCTTGGCATTCACGCCGGAAGCTCCAATATGAACATTTCAGAGTGTTTGGGTGTCAATCTGAGGACAGTTCAGAGAATTTGAAAAGAGTTGGATGATATATCCAGTCAACATCCTGGTGTTTAGAGTGATTACTAGTGATGGTGATATTCTACCTCCATTCATCTTCCCACAGAGCCCCAGACTCAATGCAAAGGTCTACATTAATGCCTTGAGGAGGTAGTGCTCTCCTGGGTCAAGAGGTTGGCTGCTGGAAGACTATGTCTTGAAATCAAAAAGAAAATAATTTTATTTATATATATATATATATATAAGTATATTGTTGCCATTTTCTATTTTTAATTTCATGTATGTGTGTTGTTTGTTTTAGATTTTTGTCTCAAACAGCGTTCAACAATACTGTGCCCTCAAAGCCCCCCCCCCAATGAGAGAGGATATAATATGAATAAAAGAACCTGGGTGTCTTCTATAGACCTACTGGAGAAGCACTTTTTTTTTTAACCGAAGTGTGTCTATAGCAAACTCTATGAGGAGTTGCTTATTTTATTCATATACAGACAATGTCACATGTGAAGGACTGCTGAAAAGTTCTTGGCCAACCATACTTGGCTCGCTTTTCAGGTGGGTATTCACATGATTGTGTCTCAGATTTGTGATGAGCTGATGCACAACAAATTTTAGGAATGTATACTTTGTTATATAAATGACATTTTTTAGAATATCTGATTTGACACGTTTTGGCAATGAACTTAAGTCAGTTGCATCAGAAAAAGAATTTAATTTTACAGTAACAAAATATACATTAGTGAGATGAAACGGGTTTCATGGCAAGCAGCTTAATGCTTGGCTTTTACTTTCATTTTATTGTTATGGAAATTAGATGCAAACTAATTTAACTCATTATTATTATATATTTTCATTTTCTCTACATTTTTATTTTTTTCTTATTTTTTCTGTTTTTTCTTTTCATTTTTCTTTTCTTTGTTTTCTTAAAGCTTTACATACTCCACATTGCTTCTGTACAAATTTAATAAGACCATACAAATGGAAATTGTTTGAAATTGAAATTATATATTTTTTACTTTTTTCTTACTTTTCTGTTTTTTCTTTTTCTCTTTTTTTCTTTTTTTCTTTTTCCTTTTCTCTTTTTTTTCTTTTCCCTTTTTTCTTTTTCTTTTCTTTTTTCTTTTTTTTCTTTTTCTTTTCATTTTTCTTTTTTCTTTTCCCTTTTTTCCTTTTTTCTTTTTTCTTTTCTTTTTTCTTTTCTTTTTTTTCTTCTTTTTCTTTTCTTTTTTCTTCTTTTTTTTCTTTTTTTTCATCTTTTTTCTTCTTTCTTTCTTCTTTCTTTTTTCTTCTTTTTTCAAGGTTTACATATTCAAAATTGTTTCTATAGAAATTTAATAAGAATATAAAAACTGAAATTGTTTGGTTGTATATGAGTCATAGGTGATTAAGAATTTCATCAATGCATCTTTGTATGGCAATATGTCAAAAAGTTCTCAGCAGGACCAACTTCCAAAAATCTTTTCATTTGACTAAACATCAGATGTTTTGAAGGATTGACTTCTTGATAAAGTCTAGAAACCTCAACAGATTTTGAACTTGCTTAACAACTAATAAATGCTTATTTGAAATATTATCCCCATTTTGGTTGCTATTATCACAATGTTTCAGCTGTTGTGCTCTCCAACCATCAGCAGGTGATTGTCAGTTAACATCCAGAGCGTTTTGAAATGAAATTTCGATTAATTTGTCCTCTTTCCACTGAATATGTCTAGGGATATTTCAACAAGTTCTTTTTTTAGTACTGCTCAGTTATTGCTTACTCTATTCCAACTGTGGCTCAGTCTAAACTTACAGCCATAGGGCTTGAACTTGCAATTACTGTCATGTAATTCATGAACCAATGCTTTAGTCTTACTAGGTTTTTATCTTGTGAGACAATATAGAACTTGAAGCCTTAACCCTAATCCTGCCTGCTGCTGAAACTGCTGCAGCTGCTTGTCACACTTTGCTGTCCACTGAAAAATTTCACTTGTTCATGAGGTCATCATAAGGTCATAAGGCAAATATGATAAACACTATTACGTAGAGTTTAAAAATGCAGGAATAAACAACTTTTTTCCTTAGGCTTTGATTATGACCAGAAATATGGAAAATAAGTCCTCGGATATCAGCATGTATTCTCTCATCTGTCAATATTTCTGAGATAAGGTATTTTAATTATTTACACTATTTCCATTGTTTGGATTGTTCTCTTCATCTTTCTTACCATATTCACAACTTTTCAACTGTTGTACACTTGGGCCTTCTTCAGGATCTGTCTATATTTCTGAGACCAGATATTGTAATTATTTGTGCTATTTAAATTGTTTGGACTGTTGTCCTCATCTTTGTTGCCCTATTCACAATGTTTTGCTTATTGTATGCTCTGGCCTTCATCAACTGAGTGGAATTTAACCAAACATGCATGAATTAAAATATGCTGCCTAAATATATATATAATTTTGTAAAATTTTACATATCAACAAACAATATTTAGAAAAATAGTATGACAAATTGGAAAAATGTTTTTGTGATACATTTCATCCATTAGGATTTCATCAGATAGATGAAACATGTCACAAAAACTGTTTATATTTTTGAGATGAAGTATTGTAATTATTTACACTATTTGGACTGTTGTCCTCAAGAACACATTGGCCCAATGGATAAAAGCATTGGTTGTGTCCAATGACCTGACCCAAAGTGTTTTGAGTTCAATACCTGGCTACAGCAGAGGTGAAGAAAAACTTGGAGAGTTGAGTTAAAGGGAGATAACTAATACTGAGACATCTGGAAGAGGCATGGAATGTGGAACTAGAATGAAATAAAGAGTTCAGTATAAAATTCCAATTACCTGAGGTGTACAATGGCTGAAATGTCATCAATATGGCAGCGAAGATGAGGACAACACTTTGAACAATTTAAACAGTGTAGATAATATATTCTCTTGTTTACTAAAAAAAAAATACCATTCCTTGTCAATTGTCTTTAAGCCTTGAACAGACTCAGGTTCACTATTCACATTTTTATTTTGATACAATATGCTGGGTAACTGTTTCTGTTCATTGTATGCAAGTTAATGGGACCATAAGGCTTGTATGAAAGGTTTTTATCAAGTAAATCTGAAGATTTTTTTTCCAGATTTTTTTTTTATTCCAAAGTCTGAGTGACCAGGTGTATCTCTCTGGTTTTAATTAGACTTGTATTAGTGAAATACGGCTGTATAAATACAACACAATAGGAGGTTCCTAAGATTGTCTTGCTGAATATTTTCCTTCAAGTGATTGTCCTACATTTGTGACTCAACTAAATTTATTGATTTTCACTTCATAGTTTAATCTGATGTCTAACAGGGGTCAGTTCTTCATTGTCATAACCATCTGACTTAAAATGATAAGTTCAAACCTATTGAAAAATACTTCTTACAAATGTTTCCCATTTCTAGCATGAACATATTGACCTGTTTTCTGTGTATGAAATGAAGTGCATTGTCTGAAAGATCTCAAGAGAGTGCAGTTTAAACTAAAATTCAGAATTTGGAAATTTGCCAGAGATAGAATCAAATTCAACGCTCTTTGCACAAGACTATATTTCAATACAATTAATTACTGAAATTGTTTTCATGTCAGTGGTTTGAATGATATGAAAGAAAATTCATTTATCAAAACTAATATTGAATAAGAATTAACCTTAAAATCCTGCATTCTTAAAGAAATTAAAATTATTTTCTCATAAATCAAGAATTTATTAACCAGAGAAAGTTGATGATTTTTTTTATTTCACCCAATACAAGAGCCACTCATGGTAGAGGGTTACTGAATGAGATTGTTTCACCCAATACAAGAGCGGCTCATGGTAGAGGGTTACTGAATGAGATTGTTTCACCCAATACAAGAGCGGCTCATGGTAGAGGGTTACTGAATGAGATTGTTTCACCCAATACAAGAGCCGCTCATGGTAGAGGGTTACTGAATGAGATTGTTTCACCCAATACAAGAGCTGCTCATGGTAGAGGGTTACTGAATGAGATTTTTGAAAAAGAGTAATAAAGAAGTGTCTATTATAAATCTATCTCAGAGAGATATTAGTTGACCCAGTACTTGAAGGTGTTAAAATTGTTGGATCACAAAATCCATTCCATGAAGTAACAGTTCTGAGGAAAAAGCTGTCTGAGTGGAACTTCTTCCTTATAATTGGAACCTAAAGGGAATAAGGGATGATTTGCTACTGTAAAAATAACCTCGCAGCTTTTAGCTGTGAAGGTCTGAACTGGTGGCGCTAAGAAATGTAATGAGAACATTTGTGATTGTGATAAAGTAGTGGAAGGGTAGTAACGTGAAATAAAGTTTGCAGATTGGAAAATAGTTACTTACCTATAAGGCCGGATAATTATTTTAAAACTCTGTTGATGCTGGACGTATATGCCATTTTGGTCTGATCTGAGTTTTGTAAAAATAGAGCCTATCAGCAGGAGTTTGGTGTTTTTTTCTGGAGTGATGCAAAGAACTGACCATTCTTCCAGTATCTTTTGTGAAGGCATATGTTTGCTTTCCATTTTCCTCTTTAGGAACTCTCTTCTGGCTTCCTTCAAAAATTTAAATGCAATAGCAATCATCATCTTCTGTCTTCTTGAATCATGTTCTTTTATTGTTCTTTTTGTTTCTTCCACTCTCAGTAGCCCCTTACATCCAAGTGGTTTTTACTACCTAAGTTGATGTGAATTTATGAAAAAGAAATTTATTCTTCTTGCAACATGTTTCTGTCTTTGTCTCCATTAGACATAAAAGGTTAGTCATATTCTGTTTGACTCATCAGAAGATAGTCACCAACTCACCTTCTTATCCCCAAATCTATGGTGATGACCTTTCCTGCTGGCTTTAAAGCCTTGTTTCTTTTTGTTATGGAGTTATGCTACTGCATGAACTGTTGTTTTGATCTCTGGATCAGTGGTCTAATCATGTTTCATTGAAGGTGACAAATTCAACTTGGTCGTGTCCGTTTGGTATCATTTCTCATTGGCCTTGAAGCATTTTGGCACCCTCTTGTCTGACAGTTTTTGCATATATAACTGCTCATGAATTATAAACCCAATGCTTTTCCTGAATATCTCCATTGCCTCAGCAATTCCTTTGTCTCATATTTATCGATCGAACAAAATTGGGTCATAAATAAGATAAATGATTTTAAGAGTTAATTCTGTTGAAAGCCTCTATTTTGAATCTCAAAATCTTGCTGAAAGTTGGCATATGACATCAAAGTTCAAAGTTTAGTGTGATGGGATCTTGTCACCTTATGTTTGTATCATCTTGTTATCTGATGTTTGTATCATCTTGTTATAGATTTCTTTCATAGTTTGCTTCTGTAGAAACTTTATAATAGTCCAGTGTTCAAAACTTGAAAAATTCCATTATTTACATGTGGAATATTGTCCTCATCTTTATTGTTATCAGAACATTTCAGCCATTGGGTACTCTGGCCTTCATCAGGCACTTGTTAATCTGCGTAACCTTCGGGGAATTTTAACCTGCTTTATTTAATCTTCAGGGATAGATTGCTCTCATTTGAGTGACCATGTCTCAGGATATTTTGTCTAGTTTTCATTTAATACTGCTCAGTTCAACAGCTGAAATATTAAGATAAAAACAATAAAGATGATGATAATAGTCTGTAAACAATAGAAATAATGATAATTCAAATGTGTTGTCAGTTTATTCATGCTTGAAATAAAGTTCCTTAATCCATTTCCTTCACCAAACAGCACCCACTTTCTATCAGGAGGTAAGCCATTTTCTCTTGTGTTACACTCCCCCCACCCCGATTTCCTGATCAAATATGTGGTGGGGGATGGATTTCCGATACTGTCATCCTCTGGGTCCGCAGGCAGACTTTCTGGCTCTGTTCTTATGAACAACAAAATCTCTAAGTCGCTCTCAGATAATGGACTATTTTTGCCATCTTCTGAAACAAGATTTGTACTGTGGTCACAGGCCTTTTCACATGGCACAGCATTTCATTAACCAATATTGTTTGGAGGCTATTTCCCCACTTGGTACTGATTATTTACATTGTTACATGGCGGTAATGACACATCTATTCCTTTCATGCGCGGTTCGTACTGGTAAATTTCGTTGGTTGGTGGTGTGGAGTCATATGATATATGTTCCATTTATATATTAAATACCCTTTAAAAAGTTTAAATTATTGCACAACAAAATATTAAACTACAATTTAGATGATTCTGTAGTGTTGATAATTTTTAACTACTTTACATGCAAGACGCGTTTGAACCTGCTTTCTACCAGCAGGTAAGCCATTTTCTCTTGTCTTACAAGATGGAAATGGAAAATTTTACTTGACATTTATCCAAAGGATTCAGTAAATTGGTACTGGAAAATATCAAGGCGAATGCTCTTTTCAGCTGAAATAACAAAATACTGCTCAGAATTTGGTCAGTAGGTCTAGGCAAGAACTTATTTGCATCACCTGGTATAAAGTTCTTCAGATAGTAATGTGATATTTTTGAACATATAGTAAAAACATATTCAAATATCACAAAAATGAAAATATTTTGTCTAGAATATGCTATCATTATTATCAATAAAATATCCTCTATAAACTAAGAAAGTGAGATAGTCGATGAAAAAATTATTTAAACATGAAAACTAAATCTCGATATCACATTGAAAAATTAGTCTCTGTATGATGACCAAACTTAAGCAAATTTGAGCTTGGTTAGTACCTAGATGGGTGACTATTTAGAAATACCATGTGCTGTAAACTTGGGTATGTAAATATACACCATCCACACACCCAAGTTTGCCGCACATGGTATTCCTAAATGTAATGTATTCAGAACTTTTAAGAGAGCAGAGTTCTAATTCTTGTTGGGTTCGTTATATTCACTTATGCAAAAAAATACTCTTGTGAAAGATATGAATCTGCAACTTCTCTTCCTAGCTATGTGTTAATTAGTATGACTTGTATTGCTAAGCCATTATTATCTTCTGAAATAAATTCTTACAATCTAAAGAACTTGCAAAGGGTTGATAAACTGCAAAAAGTGAATCAATTAATTAATAAAGCTAGACTTCCTATAGCGAAGAAAACCGCAACTTACATCGTCAAATCAAGAGACATTGCGTCGCATGTATCCTACGATGGAAAATGTGGTGAAAAAGAAAATTACTTACCAAAAAAAATGAGCACGTATTCCGCATGACATGCTGAAGACGGAATATTTAGATTAAAAACAAGTCTGTCACAGGAGTCGCTGTAAAAGTACTTTGATATGCAAAAATTGGGCATCCTCTCCCAGTTGTTGACAAATAGAAAAAAATGTTTGGCCAATAAAAGCATTTGGTGTTCTTGAATTGGGGATGAAAATTGATGTATTTTGGCTACTGTGTTCGTCGGAGAGTGAGTTAATTTTTTTAACTGGTTACATATATTGGGATTTGTGAGATAGTACCTGTGAATCGAGTTTTCGGCATTTCTTTCTGCTCCCGATATTTGAGTCTGAACTTACAGTGATTTGTTCTCTGCATTGTGGAATTAATCTGTGACAAACATTTCCTTTTCTATCAGAATGCTTACACCTCCATAAAGTTTTGGTATAAAGCTGGTAGGTTTTATTTATTCTGAGCCCTTGAAATAAAACAAAACTGTTTCAACAGGTCTGAAGATTGGAAAGGAACACATGCACACATTAAAAAAATGGTTTTATCAAAATAACATTGTAAATCATCATTGTAACAATCTGGAGCCGCACAATGGTGGAGTAATGGATAGCAGCTTAGATTGAGGAATCGGAGAGCTGAGTTCGAATTCAAGTCGAATCCATTACATTCACTTACATGCTAATACCCTTGGGAAAGGTATGAATCCTCTTCTTCTCCCCCCAGCTATGGGTAAATAGCAGGACAGTCCAGTTTCTATAGCTTTGGATGGTAACTGGTCTCCTGTAGAAAGAAATAGCAACCTACTGCGGGCAAAAAATCTGCCTCATCAGTCATGTATCGAAAGATACATGATCGCATAAGCGTGTATCACGCATAGTGCAAAACTAATTGACAGTAAAGATAGCATTTAGAGGAGAGCGGTTCTTCAATTACGATGACATATCTAAGAAAACAACCAAGAAACTTACACCAGTTGGGTGTACACGCCCTCATTCAGTGATTATTCTCATCCCAGTGACCCTTTTCAAGACCAGGTATCTTTGAGGACAGTCTACTCCCATTGATTAAATAAAAGGTTCAGTCCATTTTGCATTACTTAGATGAGGTCATCAATCAGGATGCCCGACGTAGGAGTTTCAATTGCACATGTGTTAAAAGACACACAAAGCACTACTCTGTGTGTTCCTGCAAGTTTCATCTGATTTGAAATAATTAGGTCTCATCCAATTATCTAATATGAAATATCTTTTGTATGACACCATTGCATTTCAATGCCCCCAACACTGGTCTCTTAGATTTCAACATTGGCCATGTCCTCTTGCTGATATTGTCACCATAATCCTGGCAAGGGTGGCTTTCCTCTTCAGGTTTTGAATTCAGAGTTGTCCTTCTAGATTAGTTGCCAACCAAGGCTAAAAAGCCCCATCTGCTCTACTAATTAACCCATACTTGGGGAGAAGAATGTTCCTGCAATTTCCATCTGATTTAAAATAAATAGGTCTCATCCATTATCTAATATGAAATATCTTTTGTATGACACCATTGCAATTCAATGCCCATAACACTGGTCTCTTAGATTTCAACATTGGCCACGTCCTCTTGCTGATATTGTCACAATAATCCAGGCAAGGGTGGCTTTCCTCTTCAGGTTTTGAATTCAGAGTTGTCCTTCTAGATTGGTTGGCAACCAAGGCTAAAAAGCCCCATCTGATCTACTAATTGACCCATACTTGGGGAGAAGAGAAACAGATTCCCACCTTTCCCAAGGGTATTTGTCTATAAGTGAATATAACAAACTCAACTGAAATTTGAAGTCTGATTTTTTATTCCAAGCCACTATTCATTATACCACCCACAAAATCCAGAATTCAGACCAAAATTCTCAGGAGGTTACCTTGATTGACAGACAACAAAGGCTGACAGGTCCACTGTCTGAAAGTCAAAGATGAGGACATTGTCAATAATGATAAGTCTTCATCTCAGAAATTCAGACTGAAAGAGATCAATGATCCAAATACATCTTGGAATAAAATAAAGGATTAATGATTCTCAAAGCTTTGACTGGTGACCAATGCTTAATGACAAAACACCTCCCTAATCAGCTTTACTCAATGTTGAACTGAAATCGCTTTAGCAGGTTATCAGCAGCTAACTCTAGAGCTAAAGTGGATTGCTATAAGTCTGACTTGTACAGTAGCACAAGTAAGGTCCACTTGATGAGGACCATAGTCGTGACTGTAATAAAGATCTGTAATATTTGTGTGGGGAACAAGAAAACTTACCTCCCACAAAGCAAATTTGGTTGGCGTGTCAGGTCCTGTTGAAAGATCACAACCGGCATTAAAAGTGAAATGGATTATTCTGAAATTCCGCGGACAGACGTACAAAGAAAAAAAAGACTAAGAATTCAAACCAGCTTGAATTTATAAAATCGGAAGTCTCGTATGGAAATGTTAGTTGCCCCCCCCCCGACGTAGGCATAAATAGCGAGTTTGTGAGGAAGACGGGAGAACTTTTGTTGGTGTGACGGTATACGTATGTACTAACGAGAATGAGAGAATAAGGAAGAGGTCACTTGTGACAGCTCAGTTGGTAGAGCAGAAGACTGGAAAAGAAAGCGAGGACTTTAATCCATTTCAATCATTGCAAATGTTTGCGAACTGAATTACAACTGTTCTAGGCACACTATTACCATATATCCCCTAGTATAGTGTATGTTCTCATGGTCAGATTTTAATGCAAAATATAGGCATCACACAATACACAGGTACCTTTTCTGAGGAGGTTAAAAAATCATGCATTTTCGGTGACTGGTTGCACTATGCACAGGTAAATTTCTTCTGAGTGAGGGGGGTAAAGTTCATGCATTTTTTGTGATGGTAACCATCCTGGGCAAGCATAAACGAAAACAAAAGTGTGGTATCTGAATCTTTGTATCAGATATTTTACCATAGGTAGTTTTTTCCTACACTTTTGAGGTACACTATTTACATTGTTCGGACTATCGTCCTCATCTTTGTCGTCCTCATCGTTTCAGCCGTTGTACGCTCCGACCTTCTTCAGGTGGTTGCAATATCAAACTGAACCCTTTATTTCACTTACTGGGGTAGACTGTTCTAGTTCCACGTGCCATGTCTAATGGATGTCAGTTATCAGTTATCTCCTGTTAATTCCCCTCTCCAAGTTCTCCACTGCCTTAACCAGGTATTGAACTCATACACTTTGGGTCCTGTCACTGGATCTAACTAATGCCTTTATCCACTGTGCCATGTGTCCTTGAAGAAGGCTGTAGCATACAACTTTTGGCCGTTGTATGCTCTGGCCTTCTTCAGGTGGTTGGAAGAAGGTCGGAGCATACAATGGCCGAAACGTTGTGATAAATATGGCAACAAAGATGAGGATGATACTCTGAACAATGTAAATAGTGTACATAATACCTCATCTCAGAAATATAGATAGACACCTTTTGGGGTAGCTTTGTACAAAAAAGAATGAAGACAATTCATTTGCTATAATATTGGAATATTTGACTATGGTAGGGCCACTTGTATTGCTCAGGATCTGGGGTCACATTATACAAGAACTATATGAAAAAAAATCAGGTTTTTCACAGAAAAAAATGTGGGGTTGCACTATACCTGGATTGGGCTTATATATAGTATACTGATATTTCTTCTAATTTCTGTCTATATCTCTGAGAGGTGGTATTATGATTACTTACATTATTTACATTATTCAAACTGTTATCCTCATCTTCATTGCCATATTCACAATGTTTTGGCCTCTATATCTCTGAGATGAAGTATTATGATTTCTTACATTATTTGGACTGTTATCCTATACACAACGTTTCGGCTGTTGTTCACTCCAGCCTTCTTCAGGAGATTGGAATTTCAAACTGAACCATTTATTTCATCCACCAGGGTGGATTGTTCTAGTTCCACTTTCCATGCCTCTTCTGGATGTCTCAGTTATTTCCCTTAATTCAAGTCATATGTTGGCTACATCCAGTGACTAGACCCAAAAAGTTGTGAGTTCAATACCAGGCCAAAACAGTGGTGAACCAAACTCAGAGAGTTGAGTTAAAAGGAAAGAGGCATGGCACGTGGAACTAGAACAATCTACCCCAGTGGATAAAATAAAGGTTTTTGGTTCAAAATTTCTTCTGTGTTGTCAGATTTATACCTCTGTAATTTAATGCCTCTCTCCCCTGCTTTTACCATTAATTTCTCTCTCTCTCTCTCATCTTTCTAGACTCTTTTTACTATACCTTTTTCTCTATCTCTCTCTCTAATCTCTTCTCTCTTGATCAACTTTTTCTCCTCTCCCTTTACTATCACTTTGTTTCTCTCACATCCACTCTTCTTCTCTCTTGACATAACATACTTTTTCTTCTTCAGTCTCTTTTCTCTCTCTTTACCATCACTTCATCTTTCTCTTCCAGTGTCACTCTCTTTATTATAACTATATCTCTCTACTTCAGGCTTCTTGTGGTACAACAAGAAAGAAACCAAGATCTGCTGTTCCACTAAAAGCACTTCCTCCCTCTGCAATAACTACTTTTCTCACCAACAATTCACTAATCAAATCACTTACTTTTGAGTAAGTCAATTAAAATAATGAGAAAGTGTTATTAATGAAATCCCTTCCCAGAAACAACTTCTGTCCCATAGCAGTGGAAAATAGTCAGTAAATAATGACTCACTATTGTCAAGGTTGACGATAAGTGTAAAAGCATTATAAAATTGTTGGGTTTTAAATCTTTGCACAGCTTAGTTTCATATGCTAATGAAACCTGTGGATTAAATAAAGAATTCAATTTGGAATTTCCTGTAGGTTATCTAAATTTGACATACACTTGATCAAGGGTTGAAACCAAAGCATCTGAAATGTTGTGAAAACAATAAGAAAGATGAGGATAATAGTCTGCATGTAAATGCTGTAAATAAAAAGTGAGTTCTCAAGTATAGGATTCTATCATTGTAAATATTAATGTCCGCCATTCCTTTTTATCCCATAACCGTCCCCCACCAAAAAAAAAAGGAAGCCTGCCATGGTTAAATCATCTTTTGTCCGCTTCAAAATATCCCCACCTTTCAGGATTTTACACATTTACTCTTGTATTCCTTCTGCTTTCCAAAACATTCCACAAACTCCTCATTCCAGATTATCTTCATTTCTTTCACTGCATTCACAAAATCTTGTCCATGGCAACGATTTTAGGAAAAATCAAAAGGGGAAACAGTTTTACACTGTAGTGGGAGTTGAAGTGATTATTGGTTGTTTTTGTTTAATGGCATATTAACACCTCTATGGGTTATTACAATGCTGAAATCTAAATATTTCGTTCGTAATTTTATTTTATTCTTGGAGATAATGGCTTTGTGATAGAAGTTTTACTAATCAAATCATTGGGAGAAGAGCTGGATTCATACCTTTCCCTTGGGTATTTGCGTTGAACTCTGCTTTCT
Source organism: Acanthosepion pharaonis (assembly GCA_903632075.3). Classification (NCBI taxonomy): domain Eukaryota; kingdom Metazoa; phylum Mollusca; class Cephalopoda; order Sepiida; family Sepiidae; genus Acanthosepion; species Acanthosepion pharaonis. The sequence continues at coordinate 241,381 of CAHIKZ030001192.1, forward strand.
GATTAACAATTCCAAACCGTTATCAATTATGCCACCCTCCCATTCAAGCTTACAGTTCCTGGTATTCTCAAGTGGTTACCCAAGTTTGACATTGCTTAACTTCAGTGATTGTATGGGAACCGACTTTTCTGTTTCAGTAAGCAGGAAAGTTTTGCCACAAAAACCTGCATACGATGCGAGCAATCTTAATTTCGCTTGAATGTTTGGGGATGAGAAGTTAACATCATTTACATTATTTATGCTTGAACTATTGTCCTCACTTTTATTATTATTATTATTATCATAATGTTTTGGCCTTCATCAGGTGCTTGTTGATTTGGGTTAACTTTTGGGACTTTTGTACTGTACCATTTTATTTATTTTTATTTTTTTGTACTGTACCATTTTATTTAGTCTACTGGATAAACTTTTGGGAAATTTGTACTGTACCATTTTATTTAGTCTACAAGAATAGAATTTTTCTCATTCTGCTGACCATATTTAGGGATATCTGATCTAGTTCTTATTTCATACTGCTCAATTATTGCTCACCCTTTTTGCACTGTGTCCGAGTTTGTAGGGCCAGACTCGGAGATTAAATTCATAATTACTATATCTACAAATTCATGAACAAACTATGTTTCTTTTTGTTGTGGTTGTTGTTGTTGTCTGCAACTTTTATCAGATGAAGGAAACAGATACATAGCATTAACAAGAGAATCTGACCTCAATTCAAATGAACTTATGATGGTCACCTTCCTTCCATTGAAAACAATGTTCCCGTACGATTACTGAAGTTAAGCAATATTTAGCCTGGTCAGTAGCTTAAATGAGTGACTACTTGAGAATAATGCTTGACTTGAGATGCTGTAAGCATGGATGTGTGGGTGGTGTAATGGATAATGGCTTGGAATTGTTAATTGGAGAGTCAATTTCAGCATGAAATAACCCATATTTTGATATGCTACTAAACAAAAATGACCAACCATTTTGAATGTTTGACTTTGTGATAAGCAGATGAGAGAAGTGTCCCATCTCTTATGCCAGAATTCTACTGTGTGCAGAGCATGATAAATTAACCAGTGAATACTAAAATAGGGAAAATGCACAGATACAACACTGATCACCTAGATCAAGTGCCAGAGGTTAACACATTGAGGCAGAGCACACAGATACCACATTGATCCTAGGTTGAAGGCCAGAGTGACATACTGATGCTATGCTAAGCACACACACACACTGCATTGATTTGAAGCTGAGGACTTAAAAATGACACATTGATCTTAGGTAGAACACACAGATACTACATAGATTGTAGGTTGTGGTTCGCTGAGTGGCACACTGATCTTATACTGAGCACAGAGATACTGCACTGATCCAAGGGAAAGGGCAGGAAATACAGATACTACACTGATCTTAGGCCGAAGAGTCAGTCTTTACAATTTCAGTGTGAATTATGTTAGTAATTGATAGGATAAGGAACACATAGAGAACGTTTATGAATCTAACATGTTTCAGTCTTATTCAGTCCTCATCAGATAATTGAATATTCATCCAATATTGGATCTATATTTGATCCCTAATCATTATGTTCGTAATGTAAATAATATGTGTGCATAAACTTGTGATTCAATTAAGCTAGTTTCACTCTACACATGCTGCAATCTTGCAAGAATTCTTCTAACAAAGGAACCAGATGTTCTTAAAAGAATTTTGCTGCAAGCTTCAGTTTCAGCAAAATATTGTGAGTTAATAACGTTTACAATCATTGTGAGTTAATAACGTTTACAATCATTGTGAGTTAATAGCGTTTGCAATCATTGTGAGTTAATAGCGTTTGCAATCATTGTGAGTTAATAACGTTTACAATCATTAGAATTTAATTTAATGAATGCCACTCATTCCCTAATCAATCTTAAATAATTATTTTAATTGAATTAAATGAAACCCATATTTCTTCATCATGTTACTGATGGCTTTGGAAATATTCATATTTAAATACATTCACTCTGATACACTATTTACATTGTTCAGACTATCATCCTCATCTTTGTTGCCATATTTATCACAGCGTTTTGGCTGTTGTATGCTCCGGCCTTCTTCAGGTGGTTGGAATGTCAAACTGAAATATAGACAGATTCACTCTGATTAATTTCAAACAGCTGTAATGGTCTTTGTCTTAAGGTGTAAAGTTTCAATTTTTAGCAAAAGAGGCACATAAGAACTTTAAATAATTTTTCTTTTTTTTTTTTTTTTTTTTTAAATTCTTGAGATGAGTCCTTTTGGAGATAAACTAGAAAGAATGCAACCCACCCCTTAATACCTATCATATTTAATGTCATATAAGATAGATATTTAAAAAGCAATACATATGATTACCCTATCTTGAAATTGCTCTAGGGCTTTGATCAGTTGCAGGGATTTTAGCATTTTCCTCTTTTTAACATATACCATTTTGGCATTAAAATCATGATAAGTAGAAATCAGACATTGTCTTATATCTGTATAGATTTTTCTTTGCACAGGGATTTTTGCCAACTCAGCATTAAGCATTCTTTGTATCTTGTTACTGATTGGCTCAAATTCTTACCACTGATTGGTTAGAATTCTCTTTGGAAAGTCAGACACTTCCTGTTGTTGTATATTGTATGAAGTTGTTGCCAAAAATGGATTCTGTTAAGGAAAACCAGAATCAATGAAACAAAACCGATTTTGGGGTTTCTTGCCATTTTTTAGATTTTTAACATTTCTTCTGTTGAGGCAAGTTTTTTGGGGGTTTTTTTTAATGTCATGAAAAAAGATTTTTATAACCACTTATGACATGTTGACAAAATAGTTTAATATTTTTTGTTGACTGGTTCATGCAATGAAAGCAAATTTATGTTGAAGATTATATTCAATTTTTATATATACATGTGAAAATAATTAAAATTTCTGAAGATCGTTCTATTCAATTATTGCACAGCTATGAACTAACTTTTTTTTTTTTAAATGATTGTATACTGAAAGTAAATATAAATTTACATAAATTAATTTCAGTTATTTTTCTATGATTCATATTACAAAAGTTTATTTAATTTTGCACAGAAATTTTATTCACAAAATATTGGCTTAACACAGACGATCAATTCTAAGTAAAGAATATTTTAACTTTATATAAATTTTTTAATATTTTTTAAAATAGTAATTCTTTGAGAAAGCTAATCTGGTGCATAAATTTCTGCGTGTAAAAATGGTTGAAGAGCAAACCCATATACAAAATAGGGAATCGCTTATATTACACAAATTGTTGTGAAATGGTTGGTCTGATCAGTATATTTAGTATCATAATAATTTTTTTTGTTGGTGACAAAACTGATAAAAAGAATAACAGCAATAATCAGAACAACATTTGGTGTCCTGATTAATGTATTTTTTGCATCCTATTTATTTTATTCTGTTGGTTCTCACAAAAACCAATTTTTGGAGATTTCAGTTTTGCTTTTTTAACTGGAATATATTCTTAAAAGAATACTTATTTAAATGACATTATTTACATGTGGACTATTGTTCTCATTTTAGTTATTATCAAATAATTTTTTTTGTTGGTGACAAAACTGATAAAAAGAATAACAGCAATAATCAGAACAACATTTGGTGTCCTGATTAATGTATTTTTTGCATCCTATTTATTTTATTCTGTTGGTTCTCACAAAAACAAATTTTGGGAGATTTCAGTTTTGCTTTTTTAACTGGAATATATTCTTAAAAGAATACTTATTTAAATGACATTATTTACATGTGGACTATTGTTCTCATTTTAGTTATTATCACAAGTACTTGTTGATATGGGCATCCTTCTGGGAATTTTGAACTGATCACTTGATTTAATCAAAAGGGATAGATTGTTCTCACTCCACCAGCCATATCTATGTGTATGTGATCTAGTTTTTCTTTATTACTGCTTAGTTATTGCTCACCCAGTTATCACTAAATTTGAGTCTGCATTGCCTGACTCAGGGATTGAACTCACAACTGTGTTCCCCAAATTCACTTTAAACCACTAAGCTATGGTCCTCTGATAAAGAGTGAAAGGAATTATATATTGTTATAAAAACAACAAAGAGGAGGATAATAATTTACATGTAAATAATGGGAATAATGATTACTCCTTATCCAAGAATTCAGACAAAAATAATTAATTAGCTACTTTTATTAAATGGTGCTTTCTTGAGAAATAATGACAAATCCTTTTAGATTGATCATGATTTGATATTAACAGCTTTAGGAGAGAAGCAGATCAAAACAAAAAAGGTCTTGATGAGGGTGAGTAATGTGTAGGTAGGAGTTGTATTCTCTCAAATAACTGTCCATTTGGAGAATGCAGTCTCGCAACATAGATGGCATCCTTGCTAAATTTGTGTGATTGAACTGAAGGAAAAAGCAAATAAAGAAAAAAAAATGGCTTACCGCCGACAACAAGACTTTGTACATGAATTGAATAAAAAGAAATCCAGACAGAAAAAAAAAAAGAGGTTGCTGCTCATAAGGTGAATATTTAAGAATGTTACTTTCTTGTACTTCCTGACAGTGAAACTCCCTTCCTCTTACTTGCTTCCCTCATATCTATAAACTTCAAATATTCAAAGGTAATGTCAAGCAACATCTGATGCCTTCATCCTGATACCTGCCCTCTGTATATACTTTTCTCGAACACCCCTCTTTACTCTTGCTCCTACTCTCTGTAACCCCTTGCATGCTAGTGGCACTCCCACTTTTCTTGGTGTGAAATGCTTAAAAAATAAAAATTTTGCTGGTAACATGCAAATTTCCGACCCACTGAAAAGAATATAAAAATATCATTACCAATGGCAGAAGGGAGGAATTGTTTTAGATCCTACAATCGGCACATAGTCAAGTGGGTTTTCTGTAGTGGACAAATGGTAAGAGCATGAGAGATAAAGAAGAGAAAACGAAAGAGAAAAGATTTATTGTTGCCAAAGTGAACACCAAAGAACCACTGAGAAAAACAGTTAAATTGGTTCCCCCACAAGTGAAACTACAATTTGCATGGCACTTGTGCTAATTTACTTATGAATGGTAATACTTAGTTATGGCAAATCCTAGTTGGCCTCTGGTTGAGCCTGTAGGTACATGAGACAGGTGTGTTTTTCAATGTCAAGAGGCTCAGTTGTTGCTGGCAGTTGGGAAAGCCCTACTTGAATCTGCAAATGTTCATTTTTTTTTCTATAACTGCATAAAGACAAATCTGTTTTACAAAAACACTGTTTCAGTTTTAGAGGAAATTCATGTTTAAAGCCAACCAGAAAAGAGATTTTGTTAGATATTTATAGTGGGTTTAAAAGGGCACCTCAAGGCGGTGTAATGGTTAGCAAGCTTATCTAGCTAGAACAATTATGACTGAGTAGTGAGTTCGATCCTCACTGTGTGCCCCATACTTTTGGCCTTGTGCCACATCTAAGCTATGGTTGGAAAATCACTATAGTGGATTTAAAGTAATTCTGTGGCTCAAAGAGTGTCCATAGTTCACAAACACAGTGAGAAATGGTAGTTTTTTTTCATCACAGCTGGAATTTCCCCTTTGACTATCCACTGTAATATGCAAGTTGAAGAGATGGGTGCTACTGTTTTAGGGAAGGAGATTTTAAAAGTCAGTTTCCCCGGAATCAATCCTTCAAATCTACAAATCAACCATTCGCCCTTGCAAAGAGTATTGCTGCCATATATGGTCTGGAGCCCCTTCTGTTTGCCTCGGGGTAAGATCCAGAGATGGATATGCAATACAATTGGCCCTGATCTGGCATCTCATCTGCAGTCGCTCTCTTACAGATGTTCTGTTGCCTCCTTCTGTCTTTTTTACAAATACTTTCATGAAAAATTGCTCCGATGAGCTGCTTACGCTGGTTCCTAGACTTCATGAGTTCAAACGTCCTACGAGGCTGGCATCCCGCTCTCACCCTTTCACTGTTGAAACTGTTAAATGTAGTCATCTCTTCTACTCCAATAGCTTCATATCTTGTACCTCTTGCCTGTGGAACTCCCTTCCCTTTTCCTGTTTCCCTGATAGCTATAATCTCCAACTATTGAAATGTCAATTGACATCTCCAGTTGCCTTGATCTATCCACTATCCTTCTCCTCATCTTTTCCTCTATCACTCCTATCTGCTCTCACTCCAAATCCTCTGTAACCCCTTGCATGCTAGTGGCTTCCAGCCTTGCTTGGGGTGAAATGCTTAAAAAAAAAAAATTGTTATTTCTTTATTTTGATTTGCTGTCTGTTTCTGCGACTGATGAAAAATGATAAGTTCCATTCTTGTTTAGTGGCACCAGTTCATACCATTTTAGTCAAGACCTGAATTGTTACCATCCTCATTCCATATATTTTCCATTGGCAAGAATAATGTAACACTCAGAAAGCCTCTTTCCAAGAAACACTATTTTGTTGAACAGACTCCAAAAAGAACTACAATCTTAACCTTGTCAAATCTAGGTTCTCTCTTTATCTGTGACACCCAGTAAACTTCACTTCCTATTTCATCCTCTTAAGCTCATACCACTCACCTTATTCATTAACCCTCTAACTTGAGTGGCTCTTGAGGCTTGTATTTGGCAAACTTTAGTAAAAGAAAAAGAAGCTGAGTTCAGATTGAGTCATGTTGAAAAAATGAAGAACCTTGTTTTGGAATTCTGAGATCAAGTTCAGTTGATTGAGGTTTTTCCTGTTTTATATTTTTTGACTGATGACTGATGAGAAAAGAGTTATTTTTATTTATTTACTTAATTTCTTTTTTTTATAACTGCCACAGATTCATTCTCCAAATTATCATTATTTCTTTTCAGATTTATCCTTTGAGAATATTTTTTAAGCTCAAACTTTTACGTTCATCAGTTCATTTTGGTGTTGCTATCACCTCTTACGTTGATGACTGTTTTTTGAACATCTTACTGATAAGACATGATCCGAGTTCAAATTCTGGTATTCACTCATAATTGTCATGTGAGTGGATAGAGAGAATAAGAAAATTGTCACATATTTTGTTTCATGTGTGCAGCAGATTGTATCATGAAACAAAATTGCATTTCATCGTCTGGCAGACATTATAATTAGATTCTTCTGACAAGTTTAATGAGTTTCTTCTTTTTGCTTATATTTATCAATTTAAAAATAAAAGATTTTTTTTTTAAATGTCAAAAGTGCTTTCAAAACTCTCAAAGAAGAAATGAATATGACTCTTTTGGCAAATTTTAACTTTTCAGTGCCATAGACTTTACAACTGTTTTTAGCGCTACACTCATTATTATTTATACTTATGTCATCTAATTGTTCAAGGCCCAAGAGTCACTCAAAGTAGAGGTTTACTGAATGATGTTGTATAAGCATAAGAAGAGGAGGTAAGAAATGCACTTTATATGGTTATGTAGGAGAGATAGACTTAAAGAAGTTAAGATTGTAGTGATCAGGGATGCAATTTCTTGGGAGTCTGTTCAATAAAATAGCAGTTTTAGAGAAGCTATCCAAGTGGAACTTCCTCATTACTAATGGAATATGAAGGAAATGATGATGATTTGTCAAAGTGTATTGGCATAGCTGATCTTAGCTGGTCTGAATTTGTGGAACTAAGGAAAGTAGCTCATTGGAACATTTGCCATAGAAATAGCGATTAAACAGAGAGAGGCTTATAGCATTTTTGGACTGTGGGAAAGAGGTTGTAGGGTGGAAGGTTTGAATATTTATTTTGTTCTTCTTCTATGTGCTGTGTCCCTTTCGAATGAGGGCAATCATTGCCCTCCATGTCTTTCCATCCTTTCTCAGTAACATTCGTCCTTCCACCATTACTCCCAATCCCCGTTCTGCCATCCATTTGCACAAGCTTGCTAGATAGTTTATGCACTGTTTCCCTCTATTTCTCAAGCCTCCTTTCCTCATTTTGTGCCCTAGAAATTTCAACTATTTCTCCTTGATGTTAAGTATAAGTCTCTTTTTTGTTTACATATTCTATAAAACTTTTTTGTTGCTCACATGTTCAGTCCATGTTATTCTCAGTATCCTTCTGTACTACCACATTTCTGTTGCCTCAAATCTTCTCTTTATCTGTGAGGAGATTCTCCAGCATTCAGGGCCATATACGAGGACTTATATTATGTAACAGTTCAGTAATCATTTCCTTGCTTCTTAGGAAATTTTCCTGTTTCTTAATACCATGCTTAGTTTTTGGTTTGGTTTGTTTTACAGCATATCAACACATCAATGGGTCATTTAATTCTGGCAAAATTTTCATTGTTGGTAATATTTTTTTCCAAAAATCTGTTTCTGGTAATAATTTTCTTTCACTGGTAATATTTGTTTTTCAAAATGTATAGCTGGTAATATTTTTTTTTTTAAAACTGTATTGCTGGCAATAATTTTTTTACGATGTATTTCTGGTATTAAAACTTATTTTTACACTTTTATAGTGTTTTGACCCCAATTTAACGGGTTAACTATTTGCCCATAACTGGGAGCCTAATAGGTGCTACCACCCCGGGATAGGGTGGACCTGGGAACACCAGCAATTAAGAGGCGGTTCCACGCTCCTCAAAACCTCCTGATCAGAGGCCTTGCTGTTGGACGTAGTTTATTGTCATACCCAGGATGTTGCTTAGCTTTTGGAAGTCAGAGCTCAGGATCTATTTTCTTTCTGAATCATAAGCATCCATTTGTTTCCATCTTCCTTAAACTTATGCTGTTCTGTTCATGTTCCATTCATGGTATTCTCAGCATCTTCCAGTTGAATCACATTTCTGTTACCTCAAGTTTCCTCTTCAGATCTGTGAGAAGATGGTCCAGTATTCACTGCCATATAGGAGATATTACATTGCAGTTCAGCACTTTTTTCTTTGTTTCTAATGACATTTTCCTATCTCTTTATACTTTGCTTAATTTATGAAAGTCATGAGGAGATAGTCCCGCATTCACTCCCATATATAGATTAGATATTACATTACAGTTCAGCACCCTTTTCTTTGTTTCTAACAAATTTTTCCTTTTTCTTAATACTTTGCTTAGTATTTGGTAGGCATCTTTTGCTATCCCAATGCGCCTTCGGATTTCAGTATCACACTTTCTGTCCTCCTTTAAAACACTTCCCAAATATTTAAATTGTTGTACTTACTTGATTTTGACATTTTTAATTTGTAATTTGCATGTTGGGCTGTTTCACTTGCTAATAACCATAAGTTCTATCTTCTTGCCGTTCATGTTTAGTCCTTTCTTCTTTAGTCCTTTCTTCTGTAGGAGTTCTTTTCTTTCTGTGTCTGCTTTAGGATTTAATCTGCCAATAATGCATCCTGGTAGGACTTTTAATTCTTTCAGAATCACCTCCTTATATGGATTGCTTATGATTGTCTTGAAACAAGTTTTATTTGACAGTACAAGTTGGCCAATATTATTAAGAATAATTTGAATTTCAATTCTGGGAGTAAACAGAAGTGTCTTCCACTTCAATTGTGTAAATACAACTACCTCAGCCACTAAACAGGTCTGATAGAACTGAACACTTGAATGCCTTTACCTCGATCCCTCTGCTCCTCTTTGCCACCCCAACCATTACCCTTAGTCTCTGGCGGATAAAGTGGCTCTCTTAGGCTGCTTGTTTGTCTTGATTTTGACCCCATTTCTTCAAGTGAAATCCTATCTTTTCATAACTAGAGCAGATTATCTATCTACCTGTAGATTAGAGGAAATATATTTTTGGTAAGTAACATTCCAAGACTTCCCACCCACCAACCTACATGGTAATATATTTTCATTCCACTTTGAAGAAAATTTCCAAAACTGAACCAGAACTAAACATTTTATCTATTTTATTCTTGTTGTAAGCATCCTGGAATTTTTTTCATTTCGATAAATGCTTCTCTTTTTAAAGTTGGGAAATTTTAAAAAGGTTTTATTTTATCTTCAATTACATTTGGTAATATGAGCTTGATTAGACTGAAACATCAGACCTTGTTTAATATGTTGGGGTTGTACAATAGTCATTGCAACTGGAAATAAGAATTTAAAATTTTTTTTTAGATATTTCACCATAGGTTAAGCACTTTAGATTAATGAATAAATTTTCCTTTTTATAAAATTTTATATAAGTTAATGGCAGGTCCAAGTTATAGTAAAATGATTCCTCTGTAGAAACCAAAATGAATATGCTTCTATGATGTGTTTTCTTGAAATGTAAAAAACAGAAATTCTAAATTCAAATTCACAATTTGAAGTGCTTAAATGTTAGACATGAAAAAACACACCAGATTCTGAATTTCAAATTGAAAAATTTTTCTTTACATTTTAATAAATGATATGCTATGAACATATTTTGGTTTAGCTTCTGTAGGGAGATCAGTTTACATTGCATTTACATGAGAGCCTCTTTTATAAAATGAAATTCTGATAAAAATTGATATTCATTCATTATCTGGTGTGATTAATTGATAGTGGTATGAAAAAGAAAAAAATGATTTTCTGGTTGTAATGGCTATTAGACAATTTTGTCATTAAAGTATATCTCATTATCTACATAATTTCACTTCTGAATTATTCAAACTCTCAGCTGTATACAACCGCTTTCTAAGATATTGATCGAGGAGCGTGGAACCACCTCTTAATTACTGGAGTTCCCAGTTCCACCCTATCTCGGGGTAGTAGCACCTGTTAGGGTCCCAACTATGGGTAAATAGGTTGAAAATGACTTTGAACAACTGAAACCTGTGGGTTTTTGCCAAGACTATAATTCTTTGAATCCTGTAGACTGGCACTACAGAATCACAAAGAAAGAAATGTACCAAATAACAGAAACTACATTACTTGAGGACTTTCAACAGCAGCAACAACTAAAATGGATATCACATGTAATTAGAAATGAAAATAATTACATAATCAATATGTTGGCATTCTACACAACTTCAAATAAAAGGTTAGGAAGGAAACCCCTATCAATACTGGGAAGGGCAATAACAGCTATTGGACATGGGAAACTTATTTTTCTGTAAAATTCTTTTAAGAGAAAGATTTTATAAATTTCAACTGACAACAGTCACTCATGTGCCATGCATGATAAACACTTAGGCGATCATGTATCTTTCGATACATGACTGATGAAGCAGATTTTTTCTGCAGTAGGTTGCCACTTCTTTCTGCAGTAGACCAGTTGCCATCCAAGGCTATAGAACCCGGTCTGTGCTATTTGCCCATAGCTGGGGAGAATAGAAGAGGATTCATCCCTTTCCCAAGGGTATTAGCACATAAGAGAATGTAATGGATTTGACTGGAATTCGAACTCAGCTCTCCGATTCTTCAATCCGAGCTGCTATCCATTACTCCACAATACCTCCTGACAACAGTAGTAGGTCGATGAATAACATGTTTCCTTACATGAAAATAATTAATATGGCAATTACCATTATTAGAAGGCTGTTCTTGGGAGATTGACTGGAAGCCAATCACCTGTATATGGCTAGAAAATGAATTAGATATACAAAAAATAGAAAGGCTGTAAAACAAGGATGCGTCTTCTCATTAGATTTATTTAACCTTTACATCAAGGACAGCCTACAAGAAGTTCTGCTAAGGTTTGGTTTGGTTTATTTTGTTTTACAGCATATCAACCTCAATGGTATATTTAATGCTGAAAAAATTTTTTTATGGCTGGTAGTATTTTGTTTTCTCAAAAATCTGTTTCTGGTAATATTTTCCTTCAAAATTGTATTGCAGGTAATTATTTTTTCAAAAAACTATTGCTGGTAATAGTTAACTATTTGCCTATAGCTGGGACCCTAACAGGTGCTACCACCCCTGGTCAGGGTGGACCTGGGAACACCAGCAATTAAGAGGTGGTTCCATGCTCCTCAAAGCCTCCTGATCAGAGGCCTTGCTGCTGGATGTAGTTTATCGTCTTACCCAGGACACAGATGCAGCTTAACATCTTACCCAGGACTCTGCTAAGATTTATCATCATTGGACAGTCTTAACTATATAAGATGATCAGATGACACAGTGTTGATGACAGACACTGTAGCAAATCCTAGACAAGGTAATAAAGGATAGCCAGAAGAAAGGACTCCTCATCAGTTATAAGAAGACAGAATATATGGTCATTAGCAAGGATAGCCCAAAGCTATGATTTCAGGGCATCAAAATCAAGCAAATGCAGAAGCTATCTGAGACTATGGAAAATGTGACACCAAAATTCAAAGTTACATTGGAATAGCAAAACATGCTTTCCAAAAACTAAGCAAAGTAATAAGAAAAAGGAAAATTTTGTTAGAAACAAACAAAAAAAAACAAGAAGAAAATTGTACTGAATTGCTATGTAATATCAGTTATTGTATGTGGCAGACAATTTCTTCACAGATGAAGAGAAGTTTCAGAATGATGCTGAGAATATCAGGAAGGGAACATATAAACAAAGAGGAAGTATTAAGGAAAATGGAAGGCAAAAAGGATACTTGTGGTTTTTAATTAAATAACCCACAAAGGGTTGATAATCTGTAAAATACAAATCAACCCATTGATGGCAGAAATGCTTTACAAACTTGTAACATCATGAAAATAGAATCATTTTTTCTTTGCAAAATCTGTTATATTTCTGTCATAATTGCTTACCAGTTATGATAGAAAAATAAGATTTTACAAAGAAAATGAGATTCTATTTTAAAGGCTAAAAGGAACCATTCTGCTTTTTCTGGACAACGGAATTCTTAAATGGTTAATATTTTCTTTCAAGCCATGAAAAATATTGACTTAATAGAATGTACTCAAAATTCTACAATTTCTCTAATATTATTCAAAGAATATATTTGATATAGTTTTACTTTTGCAAATAATATTCAAATTAGAGTTCCAAATAGCTAACAAATACCATATTTAATTTATTGACTTTCTGATCCTGCACAAAATGAATACCCCTGTATGAATCAAGGCAGAAATTTGATAAGAAAAATAAAAAATAAATTAATATTTCATTTGAAGCTTGAGTATATAGAAAACTGAGCATACAAAATATCTCAACCATAGATTTTTCAATCAAAGCCAGATTTGAGCCTGTTAAATTTTATAGCCTTATGGGCTGATGGTGTGGGTTGGGGAACCTTGTTCACTTTTACAAACTGCCAATTTCTCTACAGTTTCCTATAGCTTAGGGCTTTATAGTCTAAAGGAGTCTCTTTAAGAGTGGTATAGTGAGAGGAATCTGGCACAATTATTTACTCCTGTTGCAACAGAAAGTCTGAGATGTCCGATAAAATAAAACTGGCAATTGATCTCAAAAGTGACCTCCAATCAGTTTTTAACTGGATTAAGAAATGGCAAGTAAATTTTAATGCCTTCAAAATGAATCTCCTATATTTTAGTTAGAGAACTATTTTTGCATGACTGATGCTAACCTCCAGGGAAGTAATGCACTTCTGCTTAGTTTCACAATCATTATATTAAATCAATTGCTAGGTCGGCTGATTGGAAAGTTGGTTCAATAAATTTACCATTCATCTGTGTATTGAATATAGCTGCCATATTTGGTCTTGTTCTCCTGGTATATGTTGCAAAATTCTCAACAAAATTCAGAGAATAGTTTGTAATGTTATCCATTCTGACCTGACATCTTTACTTCAGTCATGTTCTTTCCATTGTGATGTGGCTTCCCTGTGTCTTTTCTCTAAATATTTTCATGTCAATTGTTCTAATGAGCTTTCCTCTTTGGCACCTCAGCCACATGAATTTATGTATACTACTAGATTGGCAAATAGGTCTTATCATTTTACTCTTGAAATGGCTAAATGTAACTGCAAGCTCTATTCTCTCCCTCCCAATTTCTTGCCTATGATTCAAATGCCATATCAAGTGGCCATTTTCCTGAAACTCGTTCTTTTAATGTCCTTTCTTCACATTAATGTTTTCTCATTTTCTTTCATGCCCTGTATTATTTTTTTATTTTATTTTTTAATCATTACGCCCGAGCAAGGCGGGAAGCCACTACGATGAAGGGGGTTGCAGAAGATTTGGAGTGAGAGCAGATAGGAGTAATAGAAGAAAGGATGAGTCGAGGGATAGTGGATAGATCAAAGTAACTGGAGGTGTCGATTGACATTACATTTGAATAGTTGGAGATTATAGCTCTCAGGGAAACAGTAATAGGGAAGGGTGTTCCACAGGTGAGAGGTGTGAGGTATGAAGTTATTGGAGTAGAAGAGACGGCTACATTTAAAAGTTTCTACAGTGAAAGGGTGAAAGTGGGATGCAAGCCTCGTAGGGTGCTTGAATTCATGAAAGCAGCTCATCGGAGCAATTACCATGAAAGTATTTGTAAAAAAGACAGAGAGAGGTGACGGCGAGTCTGTGAGAGAGCAACTGTAGATGAGATGCCAGATCAGGGCCAATTATATTACATATCCGCCTCTGGATCTTGTCAAGAACTCTGAGGTAAACAGAAGGTGCACCAGACCATATATGGCAGCAATATTCCATTCCATTGCATCTTAGTGGCATTATCACCTTGCTTGAGGTGAAATGATTAAAAAAAAAATTCTTGTTACCTGCAAACAAATAGAGCCTTTATCCTTTCCAATAGATTTGCATTTTGCAATGTTCTACCCACTTTTGACACACAAATATTTTTTTCAGTGAAAAGCAAATTTATTACTTTCAAATATGGTTGACAAAAATATTTGCATTATTTTAAATAAATTGTTTCATAATATTCTTCATAGTTCTTGTAAACAAGCTAATCATAAAATATTTAATCCGATGAAAGTGAATTCATTTGAAGAAATAAGAATCTGGTGGTAATTAAAGTTTCCTATTTCTAAAGAATCCAAGAAATTTCTGTCAAAAAAAGATACATAAAATTATTGGCCTTATGTCAGACCATCTTAAAATTAGTAAATATGACAAGTATCTCTATTTAAAGCATATATAGTTTTGATTAGCAAGAATTTTCCTTTTTTAGATAAGGAAACGATGCATTTAATACTAAGAGCAAAAACCTTTTGTTTACTGAAGTTTGGAGATTCCTTATTGAGAAAATTGTTCAAAAACAATTATTTGAAAAACATTTATTCAAATTGTAAATTGTTTGAATGAAAATTAATTGAAAGGACAATTATACTAAATGATAATTATTCGAAATACCTATGTTTAAAATATGTCTGCGGTCTTGTTTTGAGAGAGTTGATGCTGATTTATCTAGAACTAATAATGCCCTTAAAGAATGGCATATGGCTTTTTTTAACAAGTGTCATCCCATCATCCCACAATAAAGAAATTCTTAGACACTCTTAAAAGAGAACAGGACTTGCAAGAATTTCATATTGCAATAATAAGAGCAGGTTGCTAAAAGATCAAATGTGTCACAAAATACTGTGACGGAGATGAAAAACTTAAAAAAATTAGTGATATCTTTTAACTAATACTCTTTAGTAGTTGACTATTTGAGTGCAGTATCATATAACTTAAAGATATATATTTTCTTACTAAATTGTTTTATTAATGGTATTTGTATTTCAAATAATTATCATTTGCATATTTCCTCTTTAAATTTCTACATTTTTATTTGTGTTTGTCTTGTTTGTTTTTCACATGTCCACACACTGAGAGCAAAAACCAAACAAGACAAACACAAACTATTTGACCCTTATTTTGATTTAAAGTTAATTCCTGAGTTTGATGGATCGGTGTCCAGTCTTTCAGTGGTTAAATGGATAGAGAAGCTGGAAGTTATTTGCAGGCTATGTGGTCTCAAGGCTTTGGAGCATGTGATCCCTTTGAGTCTTACGGACAGAACATTTGCAGTTTACTAACAACTGGATGACAAAGCAAAATCTGATGTTGACCAGATAAAGACTGCCTTAGTTACAGCCTTTGCTATGGATTTGTTCATGGCGTACAAACAACTCATTGAGCAACACCTGTGGTACGGAAAATCTGTCGATGTATTTCTAGCAGAGTTGAAGCACTCAATGTGTGGACATGTGGAAAACAGACAAAACGAACGCATTATTGCAATAAAGATTTTTACATTTCAAATAATTATCATTTAGTATAATTGTCCTTTTGATTAATTTTCATTCAAAAAATATACAATTCGAATAAATATTTTTCAAATAATTGTTTTTGAACAATTATTTTCAAACAGTGCTCACATAATCACACAGATATATAAAATTAACTGGAATCATGTTGGTTGGTTGATTAGTTTTGTTTAGTGGCATATCAACACCTTTGTGGGTTATTTATTGCTGAAATCTAAATATCTTGTATACACATTTATTTTATTTTTTAGAAATTGTAAGATACAAATATTTTTATTTTTTTTTTTTTTTACGACTTATCATTTCTTATTTTCAGATTGGAAGATTTTCTTTTTTGGAGATAATAATGATTTAGGGATACAAGTCTTACTTAATTAACCTACAGATGGAGGAAGAAGAGGTGGATCCATACCTTTTCATTGTTCACATAATCAGAGATTCTTTTCTGTCTGAATTTCTAAGATCAGGAGTTATCATTATTTACAGCCAGACAGTGATGAATATCAGAAAAAAAGATGTCCACCCCAAGCAAGGCGGGAAGCCACTAGCACGCAAGAGGTTACAGAGTTGGAATGATAGAGGAAAGGATGACGAGAAGGATAGGGGATAGATCAAGACATCTGGAGATGTCGATTGACATTACATTTGAATAGTTGGAGATTATAACTATCAGGGAAACAAGAAATAGGGAGGAAGTTCCACAGGCGAGAAGTGTGAGATGTAGCTATTGGAGTAGAAGACATGGCTACATTTAACAGTTTCAACAGTGAAAGGGTGAGAGGGAGATGTATATGCTTCTTTGGAATTTTAAGATCTTAAAAAGGAAACATTGTTGGTCATTTCACTGATAATTGGGCAATTTATTGTCAGATTGAAAATCCATCGTGAGAAAAGTATTTAAAAAGAAAAAAAGAACTTTATCTTGTTTACACGCCTTTAAAATTTATAAACCAATGTTAGAAATCAAGTGGAAACCAGAGATGACTTGAAATGTATCCTCTTTGTATTTAAGGAGGTTTGTGCTCAAAATAGATTAGGTTACAGGAAACTGTTGAGTAGATTTCCAAAATGACCAATTAAAGAAAAAAAAAAAAGAAGGAAACTGGTAACAAGCTTTTAAAATACTGAAATTCCTCATTTAGTTTTGATTCAAGCGTAGAAAATGGTAGAGAAATCTTTCCTCATCTGCAACATTTTTCTTTTAATGTTTCCATTGACAGTTTTCACATTATGTATTAAGTATAGTCCTTGCCAATCATTCATACTCTTTAAAAAATATATGAGAAAATTTCTTGAAATAAATTTCTATGAACCAATGCTGAAAACTTGTCAACCCACTTCCCAAAATTTTTGGTAGGACTCAACTTGACTTAGCCAAAATATTTTCAACACACCGTCATCTACTGTAGTAAGGTACAAGTAGTTCTACCTGTAGAAATTCATTGATGTAGCAAGTAAAAAGGAATTAAAATATTTCATTAATACAAAAGAAGTACTGTTTTTAGACCGTCTTTTTTATGATTGCAGCTTTTTCTTACTTTCTGCTTTTTTTTTTTTAAAACTAAGTCAGCATACTCTTTATTATTATTATTATTATTATTATTATTTCTGTTGTATAGAAATTTCTTTCTGGGTCAAAACCAGAGACCTAAGGTCAGAAATAGCCTCATGACATTTTCCACTGATCATTTTGGTAAAAAAACAAAAGAAAAAAACCAAAAAAAAAACCTATGATCACATATATTTTACATAGATAAAACTCTTCATAATGTGTGAGCTGTACTTGTGAGTACAATTTTTTTGTATTTCTTTAAGGCCCATCTACCAGGAATCCCTTAAGTGAATCTATCGGAATCTTTTCCAATCAATCTGAGGGCTCCAACTACAACTGGTATTATTGTTGACCTCATGTGTCACAATTTGAGATTTCCATTTCAAGATTCTTTTATTTTGACAGTTTTTTTTGAAGATCTTCAAAGATCATCATCATCATCATCATCACCATATAATTAGTTTCACTCTATCATATTATTGCTGTTCTTTTTTTCACAACACTCTGGATTATTATTATTATTACTACTACTACTACTACTACTTAATAATAGTACTAATATAATAATAATAATAGTACTAATAATAATAATAATAGTACTAGTTTTACTCTATATTATTCTTGTTACTACTACTTTTTTATTTTTTATTCATTTCACCCCAAACAAGGTGATGATACCTCTAAGACACAAGGGGTTACTAAGGATGAAAGATAACAAAAAAATATTTAGTTTCTGTCTAAGTCACATATACCTAGTCAGTCATTAACACTATCAATCAACGTTTATTTTTATTTATGTTTTTAAAAGATGTTTTGAGAATTTCTCTCTTCATAAAATTGGCAAATTACAAAAAATATTTTCATTCATCTTTTCATGGTTAGCAGCTTTGGAAAGGACTTCAAGCATCTGCTTATACTTTGATGATGAAGATTGAACTTGTTAGAATTTACTTCCTCACCCAGACATCTTGAAACAGAGGTTGAAAAAAGATGTTCAGATAATTTTAAATTCGGATAAACGAGTACCATTTTGAAAAAGAATGAAGAAAAAGGTCATTTTCTAAAAGAAATTTAATATTTATGTCCTCAAATAACATTTTCAAATACTTTGTTCAGTTTAAATGCATCAACTTTATTTTTCATTTAAGTATGACTTATGTGTCACTGTCATCTGTATCTATGAATTGCTTCAGCCATCATCACTGGTATGAACAGTGTTATACACTGTTGCAATTAGATCATTTTCAGATTCATTCTGCATATCAGACAGATGGGATACAAGGCCAGAGAATGAAATAACAAAAATCATTTTCTGCACATTAGGCTCCATGTATCACATCCAGTGGCCAATCATGAATGTTCCTGCTGAAAAAAGAGATGCTCCTGGGGACTATCATTACCAGCTTAAAAGCAGGTCTTTGAGAAAACAGTTTGTGGTTTAGTGTGCAGCTGACTATTACACAAGGCAATGCTGCTACAACTGTCACCATTGCTATCACGACCATCACCACAACCTCTCAACAACTGTTACTAACTACCTTGACTATCCAGTTTTGTGTTGATAACATCTCAACCTTCTCACCTCAGCAAATAACAGTCATGAGTGGCGAACTATCCAGCTTCAGCACCAACCAGCTACAAGCCTTTATCATTGATGATGCTGTCACCTTGGCAAATACTGAGAGGATAATATCTTGGCAAAGTCAGATTCATGGCTTCTCTCAACCCCTAATGCTCACATCCTACACATCAGCAAAATCAGATTCATGACATCTCCTGACTTCTAACCCTTGCATCCTATGCATCAGCATTGTCAGATTCATAACTTTTCCTGGCCCTTAATGCTCGCATCTTATGCATCGGCAAAGTCAGATTTGTGACTTCTCATCCCCTAATCCTCACATCCTACACATCAGCAAAATCAGATTCATGACATCTCCTGACTTCTAACCCTTGCATCCTATGCATCAGCTCGTTGTACTTCCGTGTAACCCCCTTTTATGGCATTTTTTTATGGCTTAGCAGGCTTGAAAAACAACGTGAGTATAATTAAGAGGGAAGCATTTTTATTGGTCGAAAAATAGAAACACTTTAAAATATTATTTTAATTTTCGACCGGAACTTGTACGTCGGGAACATGCGTAAATGAAGATAATGGTCATTTTGTGACAGGGCCTTGTCCTGTTCACATCCAGCTCTCGCTCTTGAGTATGTTAGTTTATTTGCCTGTAAATCAGCCGAGATATGTCTTATTTTATTTTATAACAAATAGATTTTATCAATATTTTTTTGATCTGAGAATGAATATTAGAATTTGTTTAGTTTGGATAATTGAAATATGTGTGGATTTTCAATTTTAATCATATTGCAGATAACTGGGGAAAGTACTGTATAAAGAATGAATAGTTTTTGTAGATTTCACTATTATCCTATGGTATGATGTCAAAAACAGATATTTATTGAGCTTAGTTTAGTATGACACAAGACTATAAGTGCAAGGGTGCTAATAGAGAACTGGACTCTCTTAATGAACATAAGAGTTTAGACATTACAAGAAAATATAAATGATTTATCAAGAGGGCTGCTGTGTTTTGGAGAAATATGGAAAAACATAACCATGGCTGCAGAACATTGGACATGCTTCACTCGCCACTGCTAACTACAGAAATGAAACTTTTCTCTTGGAAAATTCCACTGAGGCTCAGAATCAATAAAGAAGGCCATAATTTTATTTGGAATTTAGTTTATATTGAATTATATCAATGAAAAACAAATTAAAAAACTTGAGAGAAGCTTTTTCCGAATACAATATTTATGAAACCAATTGCTTTTATTCAGCTATTAAAATTTTCTACATCTATATCTATATTTCCTTATTTATATATCTAGATATTCTTCAATTTTCTCTATCAATCTCTGTATGTTCTCAATCATTTCTCTGTACACGCGCACACATACAAGAGAATTATTAATCCATGGCTTGACATACAGTTAGATTCTACATTTGTCATTGTCAGAGGAGTATCCATGGATGTAGAGTATATCCAAAGAAAAGTGGAGATAATGAGACAGTACAAGAACAGTATGGTATCTGTCTATATTTCTGAGATGAGGTATTATGGACACTATTTACATTATTCGGACTATTGTCCTCATCTTTGTTGCCATATTTATTACAACGTTTCGGCCGTTGTATGCTCTGGCCTTCTTCAGGTGATTGGAATGTCAAACTGAACTCTTTATTTCGCTCACTTGTGTAGACTGTTCTAGTTCCATGTGTCATGTTTAATGGATGTCATTTATCTCCTGTTAATTCCCCTCTCCAAGTTCTCCACTGCCTTGAACTCACACACTTTGTGTCCTGTCACTGGATCTTATTTACGCCTTTATCCACTGTGCCATGTGTCTTTGAGGACATCTGTGTATAAATTTCTGGGTATTATAAACCTAATATTGAAAAACTTTTCAGCATCCTTCTTAATATACATTTTCATTTAAAGATCTTAACCTATTCAAATTTATGGGCAATCATTATCTATTGTACATATTCTCATAATATACACATCCTGCTTCCCCCCACCTTACAACACTGAGTAACCTTCTATCATAAATGCCATGGGGCTTTGTATTGGGTGAACAAAAGCAAATAAAAAACATTTGAAATATTTTCAATTATTTCAAGTATAATGCTAAATGCAAAGTCAACAAAATCCACTAAAGAAAAATTGACAATAATAATAATAATAATAATCATCATCAATGTTGACAAAACTAGGCACATAATTCTATCCACCAACTCCATAACAGCTACCACTGAAAACAATTTGTCCAATCTCCAAAAGAATAATAAAGATATAGTCAACACTAAAAAGAATATCTGTCTATATCTGTGTGATGAATTATTATGATTACATACATTTTTGACATTATTCAGACTGTTATCCTCATCTTCATTGCCATATTCACAATGTTTCAGCTGTTGTACACTCTGGCCTTCTTCAGAATCTGTCTATATCTCTAAGATGAGGTATTATGATTACTTGAATTATTTACATCATTCAGACTGTTATCCTCATCTTCATTGCCATATTCACAATGTTTTGGCCATTGTATGCTCTGGCCTTTTTCAGGTGATTAGAATTTTGAATCAAACTGTTTTTCATCCAACAGGGTAGATTGTTCTAGTTTCACATGTCCTCAAGGACAGATGGCCCAGTGGATAAAAATGCTAGTTAGATCCAGTGACTAGACTCAAAGAGTTTAAATGGAAATAACCAAGACATTGGGAAGGGGCATGCCACGTGGAACTAGAATAATTTACCCCAGTGGATGAAAAAAGGGTTTGGTTTGAAATTCTAATTATCTGAAGAAGGCTGAAGACTACAATGGCCAAAAAATTGTGAATATGGCAATGAAGATGAGGATAACAGTCCAAATAATGTGAGTACTAAAAAGAATAGTAACAATGATACAGCTTGTGTGTACAAAATAAATTTGCTAAATTCCTGGTGATTAACATTGGCAAAATATTGATAAATCTCAAAACTGACAAGCATCACAGGGATCGGTTTGATAACAACAGTTTAAGTTCACTTATAGTTCACTATAACATAGTCTATAATTTTGACCTAAAAATGCCAGTCTGATTAAAAGAGAAAAAAATATACTAAGAAGTAATTGCTTCAAAAGTACGTTGATGCTATAATTCTCTACAATCAACTGTAGACAATATCCTATATTGTTGCAAAAATTTTACTCGCACAATGGGATATATGAACGAAAAGAGAAAAACAAAAATTGAGATCTCCTCTGAGTGGGCTAAATTTAAAATCCAGCAGATGTTAGTGACTTCAGTAGAAAAAACGCAGAAACTCTCTACTTTCAGTATCTGATAACAATCTTTATTATCTCTTCCTCATATTCCAATACTCTTTTATCACACACGCGTTTGTCTTGCACTTCAGCCTGGGAATGCCTACTATAAGGGGCAAAATGATTAGTTGAATAGCTTTTCCACTTTGTCTTACAGGCATACATACGTACATACAAAGACACACACACACACACATATATATATATATATATATATATATTCGACCATGTCTCTCACATCATTCCTCACCACCTTCTATGTCAACTTATATAAGCTTAATATTGCCCGTCAAAAGTGTAAATTTTTTCATTTCACATTTTGAAAGTGAAGACTTAAGATTCAGAGAAAAATAAAATTCTCTGATGAAATAAATTATAACAAATGGAGCCTTAAAATGGTCTGTTTTTCTTTAAATTAAATTATTCGCTCTGACTTAACATTGATCTCTCAAGATTTCATCATCCTTGGGATTATCCATAAGGATTACCAAGATTTTTGTTACTTAAAATAAATAATATATATATATATATATATATATATATATATATATTAAAAAAGAAGAGGGTGCCGCATAAACGTTTTTGGTTGTAATGTGGATTTATTGAAAAAAAATATTATACTTTGTTTTTACATAATTTCACGACACGTGTTTCTGGTCTGTCTCAAACTGTCTTCAGGTGAAAGGTAATATATACATTTTTTCTCTCGTTGGAACCACTACAACATATTTTTTTTTATATATATATATATATATATATATATATATATATATAAAATGGAAAAAGAGACACCCTTTTTTATTAACTTCTGTTGAAGAATACTAAATTACAATAGTTTAAGAAAATTTTTATAAATATTGTCACGTCAAAACAATATGATTTATGATTAACAAATTAATTTAACATGTTTTCTTTCATGTTCCATATAATACTGAACCCTATTAGCAATGCTTCTGCAATCCATTTGACACGTTTCTAAAATTAATTTCAGAAAAAATTATCTGAAATTGTTTGTTTTAATCCAGAAATTGTTTTTATAAAAGAACTTACAGCTGACCTCAGAAGAAAAAAAAAAATCTGGTGTTACTTCTGGTGATTGTAATAGCCACTTAATTGCTCCATATTGTCCTATTCACCTTGGCTTAAAAAAATGGCATTACTTTTGCCACACCCAGTATATGTATGTGTGTGTATATATAAATGACAAATTTCTTGACTTCTTTGAAGAAGTTTCTTTGATCCAGAATGCTGTATAGAAAGGCTCAAAGAAAGAAAACCCTACTGTATCATGCATACGACTCTGATTCCATGAATTTTGAGGTGGTACTATATATATTACTTGAATTATTTATATTATTCAGACTGTTATCCTCATCTTCATTGCTATATTCCATTGTATGCTCCGGCTTTCTGCAGGTGACTGGAATTTCAGACTGAATCCTTTATTTCATCCACAAGGGTAGATTGTTCTAGTTCCACATGTGCCATGCTTCTTCCAGATGTCTCAGTTATTTCCTTTTAACTCAGCTCTCCCAATTTTTGGTCACCACTGCTATACCCTGGGTATACTTTCTAATATATATATATATATATATATATATATATATATATATATATATATATATATATATATACAAAATAATATATAAAATAATATCTAATATATATATAAAAATAATATATAACTTCGAATCTTTCTATACTTGGTTTTTGATTGGTTATTCTAGCTTTTGTAACAATGTTTCCCCCTAGTGTAGGATCGTTAATTAATTTGAAACTTTTAAAACCATTTATTTTATCTTCAACATCATCACTTGATAAGACACCGAGGGTGTTGAAACAAAATGGCTATTTTTGTAGTGATTTTATAACATATTTGATATAATTTTTTTATAAATAATAATTATAACTTCTAATATATATATATATATATATATATATATATATATACAAAAATAATAAATAACTTCTAATATATATATATATATATATATACAACTTCTAATGTTTACAGCATTAATTCAAAAGAGGGCTCAATAGCGATAGTAGAGCAATAATTATTTATTATAATTTTTTCATATAGACAGAAACAATTTACTCACGACAAAGATGCAACTTCATATTGGTGCATTTAGTTGCACCTCGACTTTTGAGAACCAAATGTATATATGTATAAAAATGCACATTTCATTGAATACATCATATTCAATGAAATATATATATATATATATATATATATATAGTCATCCACAGACAGACTGTTTCGCTGTATCACAGCTATTCAGTGTGGCTAGATGTCTTATTGCTTCAAGCCAGAATTGAAACTCGAGCGATTTGGCTTCAGTCAGAGTTCCTACCTTTGAGTCTTTGCACATGGTGGAGAGAAAAGGAAATTTTAGCATCCATCTTTATGTCTGTTGTTTCTTTTCTCTCACGGTTTCTTTTACCTTTTCATTTTTATTTTTGGTTCCTTTCTTTACTGCTTTTAGATTTTTATCTTCTTTATTAATTAAGTATTTTTTTTGACAGGCTTTATGTTGATAGGATCACAAGCACAACTTTTCACCTAACTTTTCATATATAGTATATATATTTATATATATATATATATATATATATATATATTTATTTAGGCTGCAATCCTTCTTTCATGCACATTTCATTGAAAATGACAGACAAGGTGCTTTTATTTAGTTTTTTATACAATTTCTCATGCAATCTAATAATTTTTTTCTTTTCGGATGATAAATTATATAAAAACTGTCCGAATGTTCTTTTTATCTGAGCGCTTTCAGCTCTCCATTAAGGAATTGTATTTCTGATCAATCAAAATTCATAAATAATTATAGAGGCCACACTACAACATGGTTGACAGGCAGACTCACTCTACACTTTTCTGACTATAGCTCAATTAGATCTCATTAAAATATTCATGGAGACCTACCGGACACTATTCGTAACATACTTGTTGATAACACTAATATAATAGCATCATCTACATGCAAAAAAGGCTAAAAAAAAATGGAAGCCTTAATAAAAACAAAAAAAACAAACACTTAATAATATTAACTTTGAACATGGACACAATATCTTGACTGTGTTTTGAAAAATGAAATATTTAACAGTTAAAATATAATCCTTGAAAATGGCTAAATGTATAGCCAAAAGCACTCAGATAAAAAGAACATTTCGACAGTTTTTACATAATTTATTATCCAAAAATAAAAAATTATTAAATCACATGAGAAATTGTATTAAAAAAAACTAAATAAAAGCACCTTGTCTGTCGTTTTCAATGAAATGTGCATATATATATATATATATATATATATATATATATATATATATATATATATATGTGTGTCTTGCAAGTGAGTGAGAGAGGAAAATATTCATACATCTATTACTGTCTTCTGATTTCAAATTATTTACAAGACAGAAATAAATAGAAAAATATTTTATGAAAACAATTTTTTTTTCTAGCCATTGTTCTCCCCATTTCCCATTTTGCCCATTTTTTCTCTTTAAAAAGATGTGCTTTCCAATGAACTTCAATTCCAGTGCAAGGCATGGAAAAAGTCTGGACCTTCTCAATGGATCAATCATTTTATTATTGGACAGACCAAATCACACTTATCCACTTTAATGTCCTTAAAAATAAATTTATCAGATTTTTATGAGGATTTCTGCATTCTGTAACTTGCCTTCTTTATCTTAATCATAAAAACAAAGATTTAACTGGATTCCAAATTAAATTAGGCTCTTTTTTTTACCATTATTGTTAGGTTGTAAAAAAAAGCTATCTGACTTTATTGGATAAAGTACAAGTTCATTGACAATTTTCAGACAAGCATGTTTCCATAGCTTTGCTGGTTTCCTGATTTTGTTCTGGAGCCAATTCATTTAAAATAAATTCAGTAAGTCATTTTTGCATAAAAGAATAAGAGAAATAACAGGACAAAATACCTTCTCATCATCAGGATGCATGAATTTAAAAGAAGGAATGCTAATAATAGAAAAAGAAAAAATACCCCAAAGATGGAATGAAAACATTTGAGAACTCTTCCACAACAAAAGAGTAAATACATAATGGGATATGAAGGGAATAAGGCTGATTTGATCATGTGTATGTGGCTAGGGTTAGGGGCACCTTGAGCCAGTGTAATGGTTAGCAAGCTTGTCTTGCTAGAATAATTACAACTGAGTAGTGAGTTCAATCCTTACTGGGTGCCCTATACTTTTGGCCTTGTGCCACATCTAAGCTATGCTTGAAAAATCACTATCTGGCTAGGGTTAAGGTTTTAACTGTAAAGTTCTGAATTAGAAGAACTAAGCAATGTACCACATCAGAAGTTTGAACTTTAACATCTGCTGAAACAGGAAATTGATATAAAAATACTGATTATATTTGGGGTTTATTCTTCACATGATCATTGGTACTGCCATTTGTTATGTAAGGATAAAAAGGTGCTTATATCCCTTTGATGCAGTCACAAGATGGCTGCTTAATAATGTTTTCACTTTGTATTTAGCAGCCAAATGAGAATGTTGCTTTCTTTAAACGACCTCTCCCACAATGTTCAGGGTCAAGGCTAAATCTGCCTCCCCAGCAGATTACAAGCACATGGTACCATTTCCCTTTGGGAATATATCTTTCCAAGTTATAAAATGAAACTCCAGCTCACAGCATACAATTTGGGAAAACCTAAGACTCACTGTTTCCCGTTTGTGGAATATGTCCTTGCGTGGGACATAGATGAATCTGGCCTGTTTGTATCTGGAGTCCTAAAAATGGCTTCTCCAGGTACAGGAATATCTCAATATTATGTAAGACCCTTCCATCTTTTTTGTTTCTCCTTACACTGTGTTTTGCTCTGTAGATGTGATATATAGTTCTCCGCATGGTACACATGTATATATGTATTAGTTTTGTGTATGTCTTAGTAGTATAAATGTCTCTCTGAGAACAAAGCATGTTTGTCATTCTTTTTCCTTTTGGTCACTTTGTCCTGTCCATGAACTATGATGATTTTATATCATGGATATAATAATGCCCATAATGGGGGAAATGCATTCTGGGAGAATAAATCTTTCTTCCAAGCATTCATGTTACAGTTACTTGGATTCATGTCTTCATTTTGATCATTTTTATTTGAATATTTTGAATATGTTTTTCAGCTTTTTACAAGTCCCATTTTTCCTGGGAAAGTTTTGAGTAAAGCTGAAAAAAAAAGCAAACATTTTATATTGATCCTGGATATATGAAATCTCCATCAGACAGAAATAGTTTCCCTTAAGGTTTGCCTCTCAAATGGTGTTAAAAATCTGTACTCAGTTTGCTTTTGGACACAATCTCCTGAATCCTTCTCCATAGTAGACATTCGATCATGAGTTTGTCTTCTATTTTGACATAGTTCTAAAATATTTGATATGCTTTCTTCTCTCTCTAAATATAATCTCCTCCAAGTCACAACCCCACCTCTGCATAGACATTCTGCTCACATCCACTGTATTGCTAATACAAAAGAATTTTTGTCTTATTTTCTTTTTGCCTCACCAGTGGTACTATTATTTTGTTTGTTCTTCTGTGCTACCATACGTGTGTTTATAACATTTCAACATCTACTGGGTCTCATGTTCACTGTAAACCTCAAGTGGGAATCATATTTTTTTAAATCTTTTCACCTCATGTAAAGCATTAAAAGCAACTTAGACACAAAGGGTTACTGTGTGTGAAAAAATAAGAAAAAGAGAAACATTATGGAATGAGAACAATGAAACATTGAAATTTTTGAAGATCAAAGTTGGCTGGAAAGCATGGAGTCAGAAGAGAGGTCCACAAGTAAGAAGTGTGAGAAAAGAAACTGTTGGTATAGAACTTGCAGTTACATCTAGCCAATTCAACTGTAAATGATGAGACCTTGTTGCCAATCTGGTATTATGTTTAAATTCATAAGGTCTTGTTATCATAGCAAAGAATTAATCTGAACAATTACCATGAAAATAATGATAGAAAAGGTACAGGGAAGCTATATTACAGTGATGGATAAGTGACTGAAGCTATACAATCCTTTGATAAAGATGTTGGAAGAAGTGCTGGCTCATTCTACTACGCTAGAAGATATTTGACTCCTGATATGCTATATTTTTCCAAGAGTCAAATTAGACCAAAAATGGAGTATTATTGCCCTATTTGAACTGAGGCTACTTAATACTAACTGATAGTTTAAAATCATTTATGCAGTTTTGTGAGGGAAGACTTATTCTGCATGTTGATCTAAACTGATATAACTTCCATCAAATTTATAGTTCCAAACTGCTTTCCATCCCTTTCTATTTCTTTTGATATTTAAGATTCTAAAATTTCTTTCCTTTTCCCAAATGTCTTATTTGACATATTTTTACGTTTCGTTTTTGGGACAAAAAACATATGACATTCTTTTAAAATCTTTGTGTAAAAATAAAATGGTGGGAAGTAGAATGATTGTCTAGCATTTGACTTTGTATTTAGACTATCGAATGTGACACAAGGTCGAGGTTTAAAGAGGGTTTAATGGCAATATTGCGCAAAAATTCTCACTCAGCACTTTCCTTTTTGTGGATGCCACTGGTGCTGGGCAATAAACCCAGCCTCCTTCCAAGAGAGAAATAATGCCTGGGACAAGGACCTCTGGGACTTGGGTTAAAATCAAAAGATATATCCCAGCCATAGGCAAATGGATTTATAGATATCCCCAGTTTATATAAGTTTATATAGAATTCAATGGGCAGAACCCATTTCAACTGCAAGTAGAACAGGTCAACTTATTAAAGCACAAATTTACATTAGCTGAAGGCTATCAGTTTAATACTTGTGCTGGGTAGTAAATATGCAATTGAGCTATTTAACAACATAGCACTTCACTCTGCAACCTCTTTCTCACAAATACAATGTTGCAAGTCTGTCATTATTCTGTTATTTCCTTGAAAAATAATCAGATGAGCTGTTTTTCGAGTTCCACCAGTTCAGACATTTAAGGCTAGGACACGTTACTACTTTCAAGGAGTCGAATCAGTTGCATTTCCTCCATATTTTGTATTTACTCACCCCTCCCATGAGGTCAGGTTGTGACACAATTTGGTTTAATGTGGGGAGCCTGAGCGCATACACCTGGGCTAAGAACAAAAATTACTGAGCCCCCACAACCGTTGGTTGCACTAGCCTCAGTGTGTGCACCGATCCCTCTATCTAGTCCAAAGAGAAAGTGCAGCCTCGGGCATCTGTTCCCCAGGGCTGGCACTTCTCAGTATAATTTTCTTCAGTTGCAACTCTGTCCTTTGGCAGAATCACCTCTCGGTGCACTCTACTCAAAGACGGAGATGGAACTGAGAGATGATAAGTAATGTGTTACAAACCACTCAAGAGACAGTAATATTCCATATTCCAAAATCTTCCATTCGGATTTTTTCTAAGTTCTCTCATTGAAAGTGACAGGCTGGATTTGTTATGTTAATGAAGAGAGGTTGCAAGGTCAGCTTTAATTGTCCAAAGTTATGAAAATTCTGGATAACACTTTTCTTCTTGTCACATGGCCTGAAACAGTTACTTTTAGTAAATCTCATTCAGTGTTCTCAGAAGGTGAATTAACTTCTGATGGTTTTGTATGTGTTTTTGTTGGAAATCTTGCGAAGCCAGCAGTTATTGAGGGCAATTCGAGGCAATTTTCTCTAGAAAGCATAAATATTTTTCTTATCTGTAGTCGTAAGTCTGCAGTAAGTAAAGGAGGAATGTGAATGCACTTATCAAAGAGTTTGCAGATTGGGTCGCTATGATAAGCTAATTTACTTGCTATATATTAGACGAACTTGCACACACGCACACATTTGTGCAGATGCTAATTTAAAAAATTCACTCGACACTAATTAGAAATAAAATTGGGCTTTTAGTCCTGTTAATTTGCAATTATAGACTTAAAACCTTTATTTTTTTTTTTTTTTTTGAAGTTAGAATGTAGTCTCATATTTTCTTGATGTTTTATGTTTTTTCACTGAGTGGATGAATGTTATTTCCTTTTTCGGAACATATGTCGTATTTTTTGTGCTAGACTTACTTTTCTACCGCCAATTATTTAAAATTTTTTTCTTAAACGACCTAACCAGAAATTGAGAGTTCTGTTTTTATATGATTTTATTTTTTTTATCAATCTTTTTTTTTTTAATTACTTTTAACTTGATTCGTTTCAAACTTCAATTTACTGCAGTTCCAAACTGCTTTACATTCCTTTCTATTTCTTTTGATATTTTAGATTCTAAAGTTTCTTTCCTTTTCCAAAATGTTTTATTTGGCATATTTTTATGTTTCGTTTTTTGGGACAAAAAACATGTGACATTCTTAAAAGAATCATTGTGTTCATGCCTGTGCAAAATCAAATTCAAATCAAGAAGATTGTCTAGCATCAGAGTTTGTAATTGAGAAGGGACGTTTTTTAACCAGGCTTTTCACAGGGAGAAATACTTTATCTGCTAAGATTTAGGTAATCACCTTAAATTCATGGATAAGATTAAGATTAAGATCAAGGTACCCTATGAGAATCAAATGCATTAAAATAGGGAATATCTGTCTATATTTCTGAGATGAGGTATTATGTACATTATTTACATTATTCGGATTATTGTCCTCATCTTTGTTGCCATATTTATCACAACGTTTCGGCCATTGTACACTCAGGTGTTTGGAATGTTGAACTGAACCCTTTATTTTGCTCACTGGGGTAGAGTGTTCTAGTTTCACGTGCCATGTTTAATGGATGTTAGTTATCAGTTATCTCCTGTTAATTCCCCTCTCCAAGTTCTTCATTGCCTTAACCAAGTATTGAACTCATACTCTTTGGGTCCTGTCACTGGATCTAACTAATACCATTATCTGTGCCATGTGTCCTTGAGGACATCTGTGTATAAATTTCTGGGTATTATAAACCTAATGTTTTCAGCAATCATTTTTTAACTAGTGCTCATATTGCAATTTTTGCGGTTATCATTCCATGTTTTTACTAGAGCTCATATTGGTAACAAAGATGAGGAAATAGTCCGAATAATGTAAATAATGTACAATAGGGAGATTAGCTTATTGCCCTCATGGTAATGGTGAGATTAACTCTTTCCATACAAGAAATATTTGGTATTCATTGACCAAACAACCTTACTATTTCTTGGAATTTGTCCGTGCATTGAATATTGCTGCCATATCTGGTCTGGTGCTCCTGCTATTCATCTTGAGATACTTGACAAAATCTAAAGTTATATAATTATTCTTATAACTTTATCAAAATAAGTTTATTGAGATTTATATTTTGGAATTATATAATTTACCTTTATATCCTTATTTTTCCTTGATAAAATATTCTTTGAAGCTTTAAAATAAAAAGTTATTTCATATTTAGACTTTTTCTTAACATCATTCTGATCTTTATGCTCACTACTGTATATCCTAACAAATTTGATTCAATTCAGTTGAGATGTTTTGTTGAATTTTTTATTGTATTTTTTCAATTTTTGAATTAAATGTATTTTGGGATCAAAATTGTGGACAAACCCTTTAAAGGTCACATTTGTTCTGTTGTTTTGTTCATGTACTTGTGACCATCTCAGACATTTTCAAGAACAATATGGTATCAGTATGGTAGACAAGATTTCATTGGTTACATTCTGGTATTCTGGAGAAAACAGAAAGTTTAAATTGTCCAGGTAACGTTATAAGTAACATTTAAGGGGAGCAAGACCATGACAAAAAGAATTTCTTTTTTAAGAAATGTATTAAATCCCTCATACACACTTCAAGATACCATATTTCATTTCATGGTGGGTGGGAAGTTGTTTATTTCATAAAACAATAGTTTCTCAGATTTTGAGTCATTCATTGCATTAGTTATTGTATTATCTACTAATACTATCCAACAGTATTATATAGTGTACCAATGAACACTAATGGTATGTTCCAATCCTCATAAATATGTTGGGCACTATTGTAAGTGGGGGATAATATACTGTTTAATTAGTCCACCACCTACTTCATGCCGCTTAGTATTGTATTTTGTTGATATTATAAAGATTACCATTTTATTTCCAACCTCCATTTTGATTATTCCTCATTCAATAACCTTTTCTTGGTTACAACATAAACCAAAATGGAAATAAAAACAGGAAAATTTGGAAATATTTTCTTTTCTGAATAAGTACCACCTCCTCTCATCTCTCTCATTCTCATTTCTAGGTTACAACACCAACATTCATGACTATAACAGACTGATAGATAATGAATAGACTGAGACAGATAGTGTTATATACTGTACATATGAATACTAATGGGTATTTCCCAATTCTTATAAATACATTGGACATTATTGTAAATGGGTGTAATATGCTATCTAAGTAGTTCATCACTAGCAGTGGTTTACCTACCTTACGACGCTGGCGAGTATTGTATTTTGTTGATGTTATAAAGATTACCATTTTTATTTCCAATCTCTGTTTTAGTTCAGTATTCCTCATTCAGTAACCCTTTCTAAGTTACAACAGATAGATAATGCATAGACTGAGACAGATAGATAGATAATGAATAGACTGAGACAGATAGATAGTGTTATATACCATACATATGAATACTAATGGGTATTTCCCAATCCTTATAAATACATTGGACATTATTGTAACTGGGGGTAATATGCTATCCAAGTAGTTCATCACTAGCAGTGGTTTACCTACTTTACGTCGCTGGTAAGTATTGCATTTTGTTGATGTTATAAAGATTACCATTTTCCAATCTCCATTTTGGTTATTCTTCATTTAGTAACATTTCCTAGGTTACAACAAACAGTATGATTAATACTTTTGGTATTATCATAATTTGCTATTATCTACTTATATTATTTTATGTTGACAGTTGAATTTTGGTTGTTTGAGTTGTGCTGGTTGATATGTGCACGAATTATACTGAGTTTTGACAGTTAAACTATCAGAGAGTATGGTGCATATGTGGCTAATGTAAGAATTTAATGCTGTTTTTTATTGTTGATATTGGAGATGCAATCTCCTAGAGGGCATGATAATTCATAAACAACATTATTTATTACATAAGGTATTCAGGTCATCTGTCAACAATTAGATGTTTCAAAGCCTCTATAGCAAATAATAAAACTAAGTTTTTTGTTAGGATTGTGAAGTGATATCTACTTGTCAATTATAATTTTAATTGTTTTCTCATCCTGTTTATAATTATGGCTCATCTAGTTAGATGAAGATTAATTAATGATGTGTTTATTTTTGCTCATATATTGTGTTATTTTTCTTACATTTTCTTTTACCTTAATTTTACTTCTTCATCAACAATATTGTAAGGGAAGTTATTGCTTGCAAGTGTTTGTTCAGTGTTGCTTAGTTCATTTTAAAATCTGTCCTGGATATGATGATAAACTACATCCGCATCCAGGGTAAGATGATAAACTACGTCCAACAGCAAGGCCTCTTATCAGGAGGCTTTGAGGAGCGTGGAACCACCTCTTAATTACTGGTGTTCCCAGGTCAACTCTGACACAGGGTCATAGCACCTGTTAGGGTCCCAGCTATGGGCAAATAGTTAACCCCTAAACTGAAGTAAAAAGCATTATAAAAGTGTAAAAATAGGTATTAATACCAGAAATACTTTGTAAAAATTATTACCAGAAATAAATTTTTGAAGAAAAAAATATTACCAGCAATACGTTTTTAAAAAATAATATTACCAGCTATATGCTTTTGAAAAAATAATATTATCAGCTATACGCTTTTGAAAAAATAGTATTATCAGCTATACGCTTCTGAAAAAATAATATTACCAGATATACATTTTTGAGGAAAAAAATATTAACAAAAATAGATTTTTGACAAAACAAAAATATTACCAGGATAAAAAAAAGTTGTCGGCATTAAATGACCCATTGATGTTGAGATGCCATAAAACAAAACAAACATTCTAAAATCATATAACAAAATCCCCAAAAAGACTGTTTTGGTCTTATAAATCATGTTTTTTATGACAGCTATTTTGTATCTGTAAGGAAATTCACTTTTGTATTTGTGGAGACACATGTTTGTATAAGTATTGTTTTATAAAGTGAAGTGATATATATATATATATATATATATACACACACACACACACACACACATATATATATATATATATATTATATAATATTAGTGGTAAATATACACATACATATGCAAAATATATAAATATACATACATACATATTTTTATATCATTATATATATATATATATATATAGATAATATTAGTGGTAAATATATATACATACATATGCAAAATATATAAATATACATACATATATATATTTATATATCATATATATATATATATATATATATATATATATATGAATGATAGGATAAAATAGGAAATGTTTATGAATTTAACATTTTTTTGCTTTTATTTAAATTAAATTTACAAACATTTTCTATTCATTCCTTATCCTATCGTTCTGTTGGGTTTCAATACATATTTCATCCTATTACACACACACACACACACTTTAAAATCTTTAGCAAAAAGTAATATTTGAGAAAAAAACAGCTTAATTAATAAAAAGTTCTCAATACAATTTTCAGAAAGCTAAAATTTAGGGCAATTTAAGATAATTAGAACACTGGCCTTTTTGCTACCATAGTTTCTATCAATGTATTATCAGGCAGTAAAATTTTACTGCCTGATAATACGTTGGTAGAAACTGTATTAACAGAAAGGTCAGTGCTCTAATTATTTTGGTTTTACACACACACACACACATGCACATATGTTTGTTTAAATAAATAATACTGATTCACTTTGCATTGGGCCCTCTTTTAAATTAAATGGAATTGTACTCTATTCATTCTTTTTTACCTGGATGGATAGACACATATATATATATATATATATATATATATATATACACACACATTGTGTCAAAATTCAGATAGAGTATAAAAGTCCCTCAGAGAAATGAAATGCATTGGTTAAGATAAGTTTTCCTTTTGTCTTTCTTTAAAAAAAAAACCCCAGAAACAGTGTAAGTTCTATAAAAGCAATGTGCCTCTCAATGGAAATCAAATGTGTTTTTCCTCTTTTCCATCAAGGAAACCATTTTTCAGTCACATGTCTTACCAATTAGGCTATGAAAAGACAAAGCAAGGCTCAATTAATTTGACAAAGCAAGGCTCAATTAATTTGACAAAGCAAGGCTTAATTAATTTGACAAAGCAAGGCTCAATTAATTTGACAAAGTAAGGCTTAATTAATTTGACAAAGTAAGGCTTAATTAATTTGACAAAGTAAGGCTTAATTAATTTGACAAAGCAAGGCTCAATTAATTTGACAAAGCAAGGCTTAATTAATTTGACAAACAATCAATTAATTTGACAAAGCAAAGGCTCAATTAATTTGACAAGCAAGGCTCAATTAATTTGACAAAGTAAGGCTTAATTAATTTGACAAAGCAAGGCTCAATTAATTTGACAAAGCAAGGCTCAATTAATTTGACAAAGCAAGGCTCAATTAATTTGACAAAGTAAGGCTTAATTAATTTGACAAAGCAAGGCTCAATTAATTTGACAAAGTAAGGCTCAATTAATTTGACAAAGCAAGGCTCAATTAATTTGACAAAGCAAGGCTCAATTAATTTGACAAAGCAAGGCTCAATTAATTTGACAAAGCAAGGCTCAATTAATTTGACAAAGTAAGGCTCAATTAATTTGACAAAGTAAGGCTTAATTAATTTGACAAAGTAAGGCTCAATTAATTTGACAAAGTAAGGCTTAATTAATTTGACAAAGCAAGGCTTAATTAATTTGACAAAGCAAGGCTCAATTAATTTGACAAAGTAAGGCTTAATTAATTTGACAAAGTAGGCTTAATTAATTTGACAAAGCAAGGTTTAATTAATTTGACAAAGCAAGGCTCAATTAATTTGACAAAGTAAAAGGCTTAATTAATTTGACAAAGCAAGGCTTAATTAATTTGACAAAGTAAGGCTCAATTAATTTGACAAAGTAAGGCTCAATTAATTTGACAAAGCAAGCTTAATTAATTTGACAAAGCAAGGCTCAATTAATTTGACAAAGCAAGGCTCAATTAATTTGACAAAGCAAGGCTTAATTAATTTGACAAAGCAAGGCTCAATTAATTTGACAAAGTAAGGCTTAATTAATTTCTCTGTTTAAAAAAAAGCAAAAAAAAACCCCCCAAAATCCAGGTTGTTTGCTCATACACATGTACCCACCTAATATAATGTTTCTAGTAATGAGAAATAATTAAATAATTCGTTAATTACTTCAAATATTAGCTTGCACCATGAATAATTTAGTTTTCTTTTATCACCTTTATTATTCTCAAAATTAATTTAAAGTTTGCGTCATAAATGTATAAATAATTTCTTATTTATCAAATTTATTCTTCAATAAATAAAATATAATTACATCTTTACCGTTCTTTGCAATGATTCGAAGCCATTTATCTGGAAGTTCTTCTATACTTTTAGAGTAAAAGTCTACAGGTTTTGACTCTATAGCAAATTCTTTAATCTGTTTTCCATTATAGAAAATTTTCCCCATCAAAGCATTTTGCAGTGATTGAAAACGGTAATAATCAGTTGGTGCAAAGTCAGGTGATAATGGTGAGTGAGGTAGAACAGGTTGAAATGTTTTTCTGTATAATCCTTTCTGTACATAGATTTGCTTTGTATAGCAACATTTTTCATATTGACAATCACAAGGGATACTTTTGATCAAAATTTTGTAGACATGTTGTAGCTGCTGGACATGAAAATTGTGCAATTATCTTATTCATTGTTTTAAGAGCTCTTAATGAATAAAACTCCAAACATAGCACCATGTACACAAAATTTAGTTTCTTGCAATGAGCTTGACGCTTGGGGTTTGTAGGGCTTTATATTTAATAGGTATGCATGTTTCAGTTAATATCTGGCATAGATATTCTAGTGGATATTGATTTCACTATATATATATATATATAGTGTATTTAGGCAGAATCCTTCATTTATACATGTTTCATTAAAGACAACAAACAAGATTAATCTTTTTATTTAATTTTTCTTGTGTTCAAACAAGTGTTTTCTTTTGTGGACACACTGTGTGTAGAAACTGTCCAAATGTTTTATAATTCTTAGCACTTTCAATCATACTTCTCGCCATTGTCAAGGATGATTTTATTTTTACTTTCAAATTGGGTGTATTGGTTGTGTGTATGTTTTTAGTGTTATAGGGATGTTTTATTTTCCAAACACAGTTAACACATTGTGGCTGTGTTCATTGTTAATATTATTAAGTGTTGGCTTTTTCTTTTTTTATTAGTAAGGCTTCCATTATTTTTAATCTTTTTTTACATATGGATGAGGTTATTATGTTTGTCTTTTCTAATAGTGTGTTTTGGATGGAATCTGGTAAGTTTGTGTCTGTGTTTAAATGGATTCTAATAGAAGTGTGGTCACATAGTTGTAATGTAAGGCATCTAG
This sequence comes from Acanthosepion pharaonis, assembly GCA_903632075.3. Taxonomy (NCBI): domain Eukaryota; kingdom Metazoa; phylum Mollusca; class Cephalopoda; order Sepiida; family Sepiidae; genus Acanthosepion; species Acanthosepion pharaonis. The sequence continues at coordinate 279,375 of CAHIKZ030001192.1, forward strand.
ATTGGCATGAAGTCGTGTGACCAATGTAATTATTTACTTGTTTGAACCCAAGAAAAATGAAAACCTTAATCATAGTACCTTGTCTGTTGTCTTTAATGAAATGTGTGTGTGTGTGTATATATATATATATATATATATATATATATATATTACTTCACACATTATTTTTTGTGGATACATGTATTTTAAAAAGATATCCCTTTTTATTTGTATTTTCAAGTTTGTTTACATCTTGCAGCGTGCAGCGCCTGATAAATTTAAAGAAAACAATCCTGTTTTATAGGAGAAACCTACTTTTGATTGGATGCATATGCCTTTGCCTGCTCAGCTATAGAGAGTGAACAGCCCTTCAAGGTTCTATATATATATATATATATATATATATATATATATATATATATACTGTCATCCACAGACAGACTGTTTCACTGTATCACAGTTTATCAATGTGGCTAAACATTCAATCAAACCTGACCAATTTGGTATCAGTTGAAGATTCTAACTCTTAGATCATTGACACCTGGCAGACAGGCGAATTTTTGCATATTTTATTTTTTCATAAACACATCAGTCACTTAGAGAACTCAATTGCTAAGAGAGTTTTGCATTATCAGCAGTAATATTGACTGTTTTCAAATTTGTTCCTTACTCCTCCCAGTGCTTGACCGATTAAATTATTTTATCAGGAGCTAATATCATCCACATACAGACTGTTTCACTGTATCATGCTGTATAATGTCAGTGTGTGTATATATATATATATATATATACACTCACAGACACACATTTTAATACTTTAATATTATATGATAATTTGAGAAAAGGATTAATGTTTTTGCCATGGATTATGTGCATGAACACTAGAGTATCATTTTGCTTTGCTTTAGATATTATTTTGAAATGCTATATCAAACAATATAGCTATTTTGAATAACTTTTGTTGTGTGATAATTGACATATGGTATAATAAATTTTAGCAGTCATATGATTGGAACATTTGTTTGATATTTGAACTGGTTTTGGTTTCAGTACCTCTTTGAATATTTGAACTGTACGTCTTTCAATATGGTACCTTCTGATGCTAAATTCATAAATTATTGTTGTTTTATGCCAGAGGAGAAAAGTGTTTTTGTTTTTAGTTTTTTTTGGGGTTTTTTTTTGTTAACAGTTATTGCTGAATTCATTTAAATTTAGCTTTTGTTTTTCAAACTTTATTTTTTTCTAATTATTTTTTGTTTTACATTGAAATATTCTTGTTTGTTTGTCTTTTAATCATTTCAGGCAGGTGCCAAAATCAATTTCCAGAATCCTTACCAGATGACAGCCCTTCATGTTGCCTGTAACAAGAAACATGAAAGTGTGCTACACATTTTAATAGAGAATGAAGCTGATGTAAATGCATGCGATAAGGCAAGTGTTACTTTTTCTTTGTCTACCTGTTGATTTTCTTTTGTTTCTCGGGTGTTTCATTCTCTTGTTTTCCACAAATCAATGTTGAATTTTACGATAATGCATATGATGAGACATGTTTTGTATTTTTGTTCCTCTGGTGTTTGATTTGTAGAAAACAAGAGAAGCAAGGTTGAGGCTTATGATGATGCACATGATGAGACATGTTTTGTATTTTTGTTTCTCTGGTGTTTCCTTCTCTTGTTTTTTATAAGTCAATGTTGAAGTCTCTCCAAGAAAAAAAAAAAAAAGTAGCACTTATTTACACTTATCCTTGGCTTCCATTAGAATGTCTGACGCTCAACTTCACGAGAGCACCTCTTTGCGACTGCTCGGTCTCACATTTTCCGCTGACCTGAGATGGAATGAATACATTGAGTCAATAGCTTTGCCCACCACAAGGCTCAACAGGGGTTGGTGATTGACCCCCAGCCATACATGATCAGCTATGCTTGATTTCATTGTGACTTTTCAATGTACCTCCAGCAATACTTTTTGCAATCAGCTGGTCCTCCCTTTGTGTTTTTGCCACAACTACAAGGAGTGGAATACAGTGTTCTTGGTTAGTTTCTACTCTGTTTTAGGTTTGATTCAGTAGAGATATCTTTGTAAGGTTGAGCTGATTATGAATCTTGTCTTAATGTTGTATCAATCAGAGATTTTCTGAATTCTTTCCAACAAGGCCTTGACATAATGGGGATAGTTTGTGAAATTCTTTATCCTCCTCAACCCTTTCTGTTTCTGCCTGCAGAAGCTTATGTTATGTTTGCTGAATAGTTGTTATTTTGAAGGGTACATTTGATGTTGATCATCTCCAAAGACACCTCTCAGGATTTTTGCTTGTTTTTTTTTTTTTTAAATTTTCAGACAATCATTTTCTTTACACTGTGTGGATGGTGGGAACTAAAGTTCAAATATTGTTTGGTGATGGATGGCTTGTAAAACATGGATGTCTTGAATTCTTTGTGCAAATTATTAGTACATCAAGGACAGCCAGCTGATTATATATTTTTAAGCATTTCACCCCAAGCAAGGCAGGAGTGTCTCTAACAAGCAGAGGGTTACAGAGAGTGAAAATGAATGAAAAGACTGGGTATAAGAGGGGGGGGATTGAGGAAAGGATAAAAGATAAACAGGGTTCAAGTCAACAGAAGATAGCAGTTGACACTGCATTTAAATATTTGAAGATGGTTGTTATCAGGGAAGCAAGTAAAAAAAAAAAAAGGTCATTCCACAGGCAGGAAGTGTGAGAAAATAAAAGTTTGGAGTAGAAATGGTGGTTACATTTAACTATTTCAGTAGTAAAAGTGTGGGACCTAGATACCAATCTGGTAGCATGCTTAAATTCATGTAGTTGAGACACCAGGGAGAAAAGATTGTCAGAGCAGTTGCCATGAAAATCTTTGTAGAAAAGACAGAAGGAAGCCACATTACATCTGTGAGAATGGGACTGAAGTTGAGGTGACAGGTCAGGATTGATTACATTGCCTATCAAATGCATCTTTTTGAGTGACCATCACCTGATGAGATGTATTTGAAATGCATTGAAACACAACTGCAATTCTGTAGTTATTTTGCCATGTTTTCAATGTAATATCATAAAATATATATATATATATATATATATATAAATAATGTCTGCCTGGAAAGTAACATGACTGGTTCCACAAAAATTTACATCAATTCCAGATAACAAACTACATGATTTAAGCTCTCCACTCAAGTCTAATGCATTTTTCCATACTTCTTTGCCATGTTTTATGCACTGCTTAAAGGATTCTTCTCAGATGCCCTTCAGCTTCATTATTATGGTTCTCTTCATGGCTTCCATTCCTCAAAATTGGTCTCCTTGATGATGCCCTTGAGTTTTGGGAAAAGAAAAACATCACACAGAGTAAGATCAGTTGAATGGGGCTGTTGTTCTAGTACAGCAATGTTCAGCAGGAAGTGCTGGATACTCATGGTATTATGAAACAGCTACAATTTGTCCTGCTACAACTCTTGCATGTGAAAAAATATGCAATGCTTCCAGAAAGCTAAGATTACAGTTCTATACTCCCAAGATATCATGTTAGATGATAACACAATCCTCATAGCCATTTATGCTTATAGATTCACATAGCACTCCCAGTCGCATTACTTTTTAGATACATCTCGTCTACATACATACATGCATATAAGTAACATGACTGGGTGTGCTATGTGAGCTAAGGGCATAAAAGGGATATGAGGATTGTTGTGTTACTTTTTAGATAGATCTCGTATATATATATATATATATATATATATATATATATATATATAGATAGATATAGATATCATGTTAGTTGATAACACAATCCTCATATCCCATTTATGCCCATAGGTCACATAACACACCCAGTTGTGTTAATTTTCAGACAGATCTCGTATATATAAAGCTAAGAGAGATTTATTCTAGCCGCCCCCAGCTTTCAGCTCAGCTATTAATGCTGAATATCTCAAATGTATGATGTTTTAGTTTGTCTTTTCCATAATATTTTAGCATTTCTAATTGATGGGTAAAATTTCAAAAACATAAAATATGCAAGTAACGTAGGAAACTGCAGGACTCCTAGACAAGGAAAAGAAAGATGGAATGAAGGACTAACTATAAGTTGCAAAAAGACAGAATGTATGGTTGTCAGCAAGAGGAGTGTTGAATTTATATGGAGAAAAAGACAGTACTAGAAGTTGAGTCTAGTCTGACCAACTGTTTGGTCCAGTTGGTGAGTGGTTTTTATAACAGACTGGGACATTCCATTCTGCTACTTGAGCAAGCCTATTCTCCAGGTCCCGATTGGCTGCTGACTTTGGTGTGGATCACTACACTGTGAATCCTGGGTTATGTATTCAGTTACATGCCCATTTATTTTTGTCTGCCAACTGGATGCTAGTTGGGAATATTTCTGATTCTTCAAGGAGCAGTCTGAAATCTAAGCTACAAATTGGAAATTTTAAAATCAAGTAAGTACAGAAATTTGACTGTCTTGGTAGTGTTATAGCAAATGACAGGAAATGTGATACCATAATCTGAAGGTGATTGGGATAGCAAAAGATGCCTTCCAAATGCTAAGTAAAGTATTAAGAATCAGAAAAATTTTCTTCAAAAAGAAAAGAGTGCTGAACTGCTATGTAATATCAATCCTCATCTATGACAGTGAAAATTGAACAATATCCTCACAGATGAAGAGGAGATAAGTCAATAGTGTTATATTTGCACAGAATAATGCTAAGGATATCATACAGAACATTTCAGCTACAAGGAAGTTTTACAAAAAATGGGAAGGAAAAGGATATATATTTAGAATCAGAAAGAGAGATTTGAACTTTCTGGGAGGAATAATGAGGAAAGAGAGCTTGGAGAATTTGACACTCACAGGGTATATTGAAGGCAAAAGAGAAAGAGGGAAACATCAAGTAACCTTCTTAAGGAGTTTGTGTAAATAGATGACAGAACAGGAAGTAGGAAGGAGAGTTAAAAAAAAATAAGCAAACCTTGCTACAGAGGATAGGAAGTTGTGGAGAGCCACGATCAACCTACCAAACAAACTTTTGTAAATAGATGGCAGAATAGGGATTGAGAAGGATAGTAAAAAGACAAACATTGCTAAGAGCTACAAAAGCTAGGAAGTTGTGGAGAGCTATCATCACCTACTTAAGCTTGTGTAAATGATGGCAGAAGAGGGAGTGGGAAAGATAGCAACAAAAACATTACTCAGAGCTCCAAAGAATAAGAAGTTGTGGAGAGCCATGATCAATCTACCTAACAAGCTTGTATAAATGCATGGTGGAACACGGAGTGAGAAGCATAATAAAAAGGCAAACATTGTGAAGAGCTACAAAGGGTAGGAGGTTGTGGAGAGTCATGGTAGCTCATGTCTTGAAGATACAAGGTACATAACAGAACAACTTGGATGGCAGCAATGAGCATATAAATTTGATAAGTAAAAACTTAGTTATTTGTCTTGAGGAAATCAAATTTTCTATTTAGCTTTGACACATTTCAATATTGTGGCAGAATTAACTAGCACTGTCTGGCGGTATTGTGAAATACGAACGAGACTTCCTTAGGTATTTGGTAATGATTGAGAAGCCCTGGAACCATTTTTGAACTGCAGACCATTATCTGATAAGGAACGAGTTTGCTGAGAGCTTTCCTACACAGAAATTCCGGTAATGTTCTACACTTCAGATTTTCTTTACTATTAAATAGCAGATGTGTTCAGCAGCTCTTGCTTCTTTTATGATTGTGTTGATGCTTTTATGGATGATTATCTACTTTTATGTACATTTAGCTTGGTTCTTATATAAACAAGGTAGTTTAGATCTACTTTATATATATATATGTGTGTGTGTGAATATTTGAATTGTGTGTGTGTGTGAATATCTGAATTGTTTGTGTATGAATATCTGAATTGTTTGTATGTGTGTGTGTGAATATCTGAATTGTTTGTTTGTGTGTGTGTGTGTGTGTGTGTGTGTGTGAATATCTGAATTGTTTGTGTGTGTGTGTGTGTGAATATCTGAATTGTTTGTGTGTGTGTGTGTGTGTGAATATCTGAATTGTTTGTGTGTGTGTGAATATCTGAATTGTTTGTGTGTGTGAATACCTGAATTGTTTGTGTGTGTGAATACCTGAATTGTTTGTGTGTGTGTGTGTGTGAATATCTGAATTGTTTGCGTGTGTGTGTGTGTGTGTGAATATCTGAATTGTTTGTGTGTGTGTGTGTGAATATCTGAATTGTTTGTTGTGTGTGTGTGTGAATATCTGAATTGTTTGTGTGTGTGTGTGAATATCTGAATTGTTTGTGTGTGTGTGTGAATATCTGAATTGTGTGTGTGTGTGTGTGAATATCTGAATTGTTTGTGTGTGTGTGGGTATGAGCATATATAGAACAAATAGTATTTACATATTCAGGCATGTAAATGTAGACAAATTCACACACACAGAAGCGGGTGCAGAAAAGTTATTGGCCTCACCCACATCCCAAAGTCTTTACAGATGGTAAATCATTAGAAGAGCTTTTGTTAGAAAAGTTTCATTAAAACAATTGACAATGTACTGTGGTTATGGTTTTTAGTTAATTTTTCTTGTGTTCTTATAATTTTAAAAAAAATATTAACAGAAATAGATTTTTGACAAAACAAAAATATTACCAGGAAAAAAAAAAGTTGTTGGCCTTAAATGACCCATTGATGTTGATATGCTGTAAAACAAAACAAACAAACCAATCATCCTTGATAATGATTAAAAGTATGGCTGAAAGCATTTGGATATAGAGAACATGCTGACAATTCCATTTGTATGGCTCTGAAACTTGGACACCTTATAGATGCCACATTAAACAATTAGATGTCTTTTCTACGGTGAACTTCATAGTGGTCATAGAAATGTTGGTAGACCTTGGCTCAGATATAAAGATGAACTAAAAAGCAACCTTTCTTGTGTCAACATTCCATTTAAGAACTTTGAAGAGGTAGCTATGAAGAGATCAGAGTATCATTCTAGTTGCCATTCAGGAATAATTCACCATCAAGAAGTAAGCATCAGTCAACTGTGTAAAACTTGAAAGACAGCTAACAGTGTTCCTGCTGCACTTGGATACAATACATTCTCCTGTACTGTTTGTGGTCTTTTGTGCAATTCTCGAACTGGTCTCAAAAGTCATGGCCATCATAGGCATGCAGATATTTACTTCATGATTGTTAGAACCTCATACATTAAACTCAATGGGAGAGTCCATGATATATATATATATATATATATATATATATATATATATATGAAGAAAATTTGGAAAAAACAAACCAAAAAAATCTTAAATGCAAATTATATTTGTTTAAAATGAATGAAATGTTGACGTCTGACGTTTCGGTTTAATAAACCTTCTTCAGGACAATATTCATTAAAATACAATTCAGTTCAATTTGACAAAGACGATGGACATAAAAAACAAGTCTTATCCAAAACAGATAACTGAAAATTTTTAAAATGATCAGCTTTCCGTTTAGCATGGTCATGTTGAAGAAGGTTTATTAAACCGAAACGTCAGACGTCGACATTTCATTCATTTTAAACAACATAATTGCATTTAAGGATTTTTGGTTTGTTTTTTCCAAATTTTTCTTCATTCTGTCGGATCTATATCCATTTACATTTGCTTACCTATATATATATATATAAAATACACGCACACACACACACACAAAACAAATACAGAGAACTGGGGCACAGTGTGCCATAAGGTCCCCAAATGAGCACTCTCGGGTATTGAATTCAGAAATTTCTTTCTCCCAGGCTGGTTGCCACTCAAGGCTGTAAAACCTAGCCTGTCTTGCTATTTACCCATAACAGTTGTGGTTGGGTAGAAGAAATGGATTCATACATTTTAGCAAGGTATATACAAAGTAGTAATGGATTTTTATTTATTAATCTGACAGATTTTTATTGCTTAAATGTTACTTTTAGGGGATACACATATCCGAGTAGATGCTGTGGGTTTATTTTTTATCAGGGATAGGGCATATGTCAATATAAAAATGGACACTGAGCTCAACACCGAGTGGCAACAGTCTGTTTCATCCTTGAACCATTCAAGCATGAAACACACAGTTTATGTGTCTGTGTGTGCATATATATATATATATAATAGACTCTCCTGTCAGTTTCGACGTATGAGGATCTGACAGCTTAATTGATTCAGTTATGAAATTTTGTGTGATAATCAAAAGTGGCGCTTAAGACCCGCTAGTGATTTACAAAGGAGGCCAAATATGGAGCAAGAGTGAGGATTGTGAGATTGGCTGACCTTTTAAATCTTGCTCTCACTTCTTGAAGATGATTCAGACAAGCACATTGAAAACTGATGAATCCACTAAAATAAGTTGATATCCATTCTACCCGCTCCAAAGCTAAGCGCTCAAAGGTGTTATGTGGTATATTGACAGCTGACAAGTTGCTTTTCAGCTTGTCTTTGCATCTTAGCAATGGGCGTCCTACATTCCTGTAGCACTGATCTAACTGGCTGTACATTAGGATCTTGGATATCCTGCTATCAGACATTCTCAAGACATGACCAGTCCACCATAATTATATATATATATATATATATATAGTGTATTGGGGCAGCAGATCATTATTCAAACATATATTGTTAAATAACAGACAACAAATGTCTATTATGTTTGATCATGAGCCATTCTAAGCTTCATATAGTGGCTTCAGTTTTGGAAGAAAATAAAGAGAAAAACTGTCCAACATTTGGATATTTTTTATTATGCTGTTCCTCAATCTAAGTTTTTGACTCACATGAGCTGTCATCAAAGTGATTGTATGGACATTACAAAAGAGATGTTCACCATCAAAGATGATATTCTGTTATGTTTACATAGATGTTTGATATATGACGATAATGGTCACGGATTAGCAGACACAGGTTGTAAATTCATAATGCGGTTCTATGACGTCATATATGAGCACGTGAGAGAAGGAAATTTTATCAACAGAACCTTGTTCATATGCAACACAATATGTTGTAACTGGTTTGAAATATATAGCAGGAATATAAAAATCAACAGTGCAAGTTAAGCCATTTTCTTGCCTTATGCAATACTCAGGCCATTATCTGATGATTCCTTAAGGTGAGAAACTGCCAGTGTTGATTTCTATATCTATATAGTTTTTCTCTACAAACTCTGTATCCTCAGTACTGAGCACACTTCCACTGTATAGAAAGCACATTTTAAACAATATATGTTAGGTGTTTGTATGAGTGTATGTTATATATACCCACATATGCAAATTTATATGTAATTTATCTGGATGTATATTTTGTGTGTGCATGCATATATATACACACACACACACACACACACACACATATATATATATATATATATATATATATATAAGAACTATTTGTGTACATTGCAATGGTACCATAATTTATTGGTAACTATTTAGTTCTTACTTTTTTCGAATTCATCCATAAATATAAAAGAATGTATTTTTTTTTTACTAAAGTGAAGATGATTTCAGCAATGTTTATTACAATTTTTTATCATAGTCAAATTTACAGAACTGTATTGATTTTATTTTTATATTTCTATCCACTTATACTGGACACAACTATATACACAATATATATATATATATAATTTATTTTAGCATATTAAAACATGTTAAAAATCACTACATAATGGCAATTATATTTCAACACCATAAATGTGTCTCCTTGGGCAATGTTAAACTACTAGCTGAACATCAACCAAGGAGACACATTTATGGTGTTGAAGCATAATTGCCATTATGTAGCAATTTTAACATGTTCTAATATCCTAAAATAAATAATATTTAGCTCTACTCTGTACTGAGCTCTCTTGTAAATTAAATGTTACTTTAGTTTTCTTCCAATTGTTCTCATTTTATCTGGAGATATATATATATATATATATATATATATATATATATATATATATATATATGTGTGTGTGTGTGTATATATTTGGGCAGCAAACCTTTCGTTTAAACATGTTAGAAAATGAAAATTTAATTTATTTTCTTTATTATTTAGTTTTTTCAGTATCCTTAAGCTTTACCATTTTGTAGGAGTAAAGAAGTACAGAGATTTTCCATAATTTTCATTGTCCCAAGTGCTTTCAGCCACTTCTTTAGCCATTCTCAAAGGGGGTTTTGTTTTTGGTGTTGTTAGTTTTTCCTTACGTCTTGACAGTTTGTTTTATTTTAATTTTCTGCTGTTTTGAATAGGAGCATTTATTCCAAACCTTCACATGTTGAGCATGGCTGGAATTCTTGTGAGCATCTTTCTGTTTTTTAAAAAACTTTTAACACTCCATTTCCATTGTTAAATAAGGTGAGGTTGTTAGTAGGAGGGAGATGTTTAATATACAGGACCTCTCTAATAGGGAGATGTTTCTGAAAATGTGATTTATGTAGAATTTTAGTGTTTTCAATCAGAAACTTTCTAAAGAGTTCTTGTAAATTGTGGGTTGATAGATGTTTTTTAATAGCATTTTGATCTTATAAGCGACAGATAATGAAAGATATATATGGCATGTGGCTGACTGTGGTTAGAACATTTGCTTTCTGACCATGAGACCCAGAATTGAATGTTGCCATGGTTGATTTCTCAGGAAGGTAACATCTTGATGCTATTGGCCTGATTAAGTGATCCCAGCATGCAAAATCTTTGGTAAGTTCCTGAAAGCCTCACTCTGGGCTAACCCAAGTTTTGTGAGTGAAATTGGCTTGATAGAATTATTTGGTAGCTGTTGATGGTTGTGCTAGCACAAAGTCACAAGTCATCATGACCAAGCGTTTGGCTGTAATGGTGGGATCTGTGGGTTTTGAACAAACACAAATGTGCCTGAACAGGCATTTGCAACAGAGATTGGCCCTAGTAGACAGGCACATCTAGATATGAATGGTCAGCCATTATATATATATATATATATATATATATATATGAACATTAAAGTCAACACTAAGAGGTGACAGGCTGTTTCATGCTGGATGCAATCATTAGGCTGTGAATGCTGGATTTTTCCTCGGCTTTTTATATATGTGGTTCAGTGGTGCATTGTGGGTAATCTATTCTGGTGGTTATTTTGTGGGTGTGGCTTGTTTGTTTATTTATTTGTTTGGGTTAATTAGCATAAGCCTAAAAAGATATAAAACATGACTAAAAAAGCTCCTGCTAATTTTAGGTTTTACTCAACACTTAAGTGCTTCGGAGTTGACAATGCCAACATGACTTGTTGGTTGAAATAGCTATTTAGATGAGGTAAATATGGATTTTCATTTTATGTAATTCATATGCTCTGTTATAATGAATACATTGAGCTCTTTTTGTGGATCAGTTTTAATATTTTATACTGTTAGGATTTACTTGTATTATATACCAACAGATTATTACCTACTTATATATATATATATATATATAAAACAAACACTTATGAAAATCATTATAAATTTCAAATGTTTTGAGATTTATTTAACTTCATCAGAAATTTTTAAATTCTGTTTTGATTTCATATTTCTGTTTAGACATGTTCATTTTTTGCTGTTAGTATGTGTATCAGTTTACCTACCTACCTATATATATATATACACACACACACGTATGTATGTATGTATGTATATATATATATATATATATATATATATATATATATATATAAATAAAAAGAAATAACAGTAAGATATAAAATCCGGTGTTCTTATAGATATTTTATTTTTACAAAATAGTGCTCAATGTAAATTTACAGAGCATTAATATTATAAATTAATTGATTTAAAATATGGTTATTTTCGCTACACAGTTCCAACCATGTTTCAAAAATAGAAGCTAAAAACCCCTAATTTTATTTTTGCAAATAAATTAAAAGCATTTTGTTATTTTTGTTCATGTACTATTAACTTCCATGGTCATTATCAAGAGTCGATGTGGTATCTGTATGATAAAATTCCTTTGTCTACATCCTGGATTTCTTTGGGAAGCTGGACATCTGAAATAGTATCGCATCTCATGTGTTTCAGCTATTGGTAACAAGGCCACAAGAACATTGATTTTCATAATCAAATCTGACGTAGTGTAACAATTCTAGTGGGATCAGTTTCTTACATAACAACGATCGAAAACAGATCCCCCACTTTATGTCCAATAGAAACTTACATTAATATGTAAGGTAAATATATCCTGGAAGTATTGCCTACATCAGTTAATACCAATTTTATTGTAAGAACATTGACGTGTACAATCAAATCTGACACCATGTATATCTTGTACTTTATGTGGGTGTGTATGTGTGTGATTATGAAAAAAAGACGATATATTTGTATGTGTAAATATGCCAGGCTGTATGTAAGAGATGTTCTCAGGTTTCATCTACATAAAAATTGCTGTTTGTTTTTAGATATGCACCTATTAAATGAGAAAATATTTACTTACTTCAGTCAGGGGTGGCATAATTTGTTTTCCATCAAAACCACAAAATGGCATCAAGCAGTTGAGGAAGCCACATTTTTATGAATTAATTAGATGACGGTCGCATTACTTGTAACTTAGTCTTCCACTCAATCAATTTCTGTCTCTTTTGGTTTTTCTTGTATGTGTATACAAATATGAGGAACTTGACCAACTTACCCACCCCCCAATTGTTATTCTGATGTTTGCTCACTGCTATACTAGATCAAGCTGAGAAATTTTCAGCACCCTCATATAAGAACTTATTGCTGCTTTTGACTGGGTGGGGTTAGGTATTTATTTCTTGGAGAATGTTTTTCCCAATTGTCTATCCATTTTCTTTGACAGTAGATATTTTGCCATGTCAGTGATGTTATGTCAAGATATCTGATTATCAGGCAAAGTTCAGGGATAAATGGATTCATGCCTTTAACATAAACATTAAGAGGGACTATAAATAGCAGCAGATGTAATTTGAAATCAGTTTATATATTATGTATTTCTTCTGTACTACCCACATTTCCGCATACATATACTGTACTGCCTCTTCAAAACCATTATCCCACCCACACACATTATATATATATATATATATGCTACCTCTCTCTCCTCATATATATAAATATATATAATAGCTGGCCACTCATACTCGAGGATACCTATCTACTAGAGCAGCTAGCCAGTCCCTATTGCAGACGCTTGCTCAAGCACATTTGTGTTTGTTCAACACCCACTAAGCCCACCTGTGGTTTATACTCCAACTATGCTGAGCAGACCTTAGTGCATGTTATATAGCATGATCAACATTCTGAACAAAGCCAGCACACTCAAACCATCGGTCATGATGACTTGTAACTTCGTGCTAGTACAGCTTTATATGGCCTCCAAGTGATCCGTCAACCCAATTTCACTCACAAGGCTTGGGTCGACCTGTGGTATGGTTTTCAGGCACTTTCGAAAGGTGCCACACACTGGGATCAACCCACCCCGCTCCTCAAAACCAATAACATCAGGAAGTCTCCTTCCAGTCAAATCAACTGTGGTGAGATTTGAACCCGGATAGTCAGAAAGTGAACATCCTAACCACTCGTTCACGCGACCATATATATATTTTATATATATATATATATATATATATATATATATATATATATGCTTTCTCACTCACTATGGATATACACATATGATCTCTCTCTCTCCCTCTATATATATATACACACACACACACTCTCACCTTGTGTGTATATATATACACACACACACACACTTTCACTCTCTCCTTGTACATATATATATATATATACACACACACTCACTCTGTGTGTGTGTGTGTATATATATATATATATACACACACACACACTCACTCTCTTTCTATATATATATATATATATATATATATATATATATATATATATATATATATATAAAATATAGTTTTATCATATGCTATATTTATGATTTAAAGTCCTTGATATCAGTGATATATATATATATTTCATGCTTAAATATATTTGTAATTTCCTGATGATTGCATTTAAGCATGAAAAGAAAACTGTCACCACTGGGTTTTGACCTTAATGTCCACTTTCTATATATATATATATATATATATATATATATATTGAACAATAAAAAAATATTAAAAAATTAAAATCTTCAGACACACTGGGTTGTAGATGAATATTCTTTCGTTTTTTTAATTATTATTTCATTTAGATTCCTCTAATAATATATATATATATATATATATAGAGAGAGAGAGAGAAAACATTGATGCCAATAAAAAAGTGCTCAATATATAGCAGAGCTATAATTCATATTAATGATGAATATACATTTTTTTCTCACTAATCTATATCTGTGATATTTCTCAAGAGGTGATGGATTTTTTATTTATTAATTCACCAGAATATATAAGTATACAACCTGTTTATTTATAAAAAAGAATATTTACTTTTACTTATTTGCCTGAATATTGGAGAAATCTTATTAAAGAGAATTATGTGCTCCCTGGCAGGAATCAAACTTGCATCCACTTGTTTAGGAGGAACTGGTATGAGATCTAACAGGCTTTCAGACCGTCTCCGCCACAGAGCGAATTCAACAATCAGGCCAAGTTAAATCATGCCTTATAAATGCAAATCTTTCTCAGATGCCAAAAACATCCATATTTGCTCAATTTCATATCCTAACATAAAGCAATTTCAGAAGAAATGATGGTTATTTTTTTCATTTATAATTCTGACCAATTCTATTATTTATGTCATAACTAACGATGGTTTCTCCTGCCAAGGGGAATGCAGGTGCAGATCTTACCAGAGAGGGCATATTTTTCTTCAATAAGATTTGAATATTCAGGCAGGTTGACAAAAATAAATAATGAATAAAGAAATAGAGCATCTGCTCAAATATGGGTATTCACTAAAAATAACATTTATGTAATATATATATATATATATATATATATATATATATATATATATATTGTTATCCACAGACTGCTTCACTGTATCACAGCTCATCAGTGTGGTTAGACATCCAATTGCCTCTAGCTAGGATTGAAACCCAGCTGAATTGGTGTCAGTTAGAGATTCTACCTCTAAGCTGTTGGCACAGAGCAGGTGATGAAGGTGGATTTAAGTGTATTTATTTTTGGATAAACACACAGTGACTGAGAGAACTCAATTCACTTTACCGAAGAGTCTTGCATTATTAGCAGTAATAGTCAGTGTTTACAAACTCACCCCTCCTTTTTCAGGACTGGGAAATAGAAAGAATAGCCAAAATTGTGAATGTAATTATTTGTTTAATCATTATTTTTAAATGAATACTCATATTTGAGTAGCTCTGTTTTTATTTATTTACTGAAGAGTATATTTATTTATTTGCATCTATCAGCCTGAATATTTGAGAAATTTTGTTAGAAGAAAATTCACTTACAATATTTCTTGAATGTTCAGCCAATAGATGTAAATAGATAAATAAAAACAGCACATCTACTCAAAAATGAGTATTCATTTAAAAATAAAGTTCAAACAAATAAATTAAAAATATGTCGGATTTAATCCATTTCCTCCCTCTCTCTCTCTATATATATATATATATATATATATATATATATATATTATGTATTAAAATTAAAAATAATTCAAATAAGGACATTAATTTACAGTAAGTTTTCAATTTTAAAATAATTATATATATATATATATATATATATATATATATATAAATCTCAGCTATTCAAATGTAATGTCACTTGACATCTCCAGTTGCCTTGATCTATCTACTATTTTTCTCCTCATCCTTTCCTCTATCACTCCTATCTGATCTTGCTCCAAATTTTCTGTAACCCCTTGCATCCTAGTGGCTTCTCGCCTTGCTTGGGGTGAAACGGCAAAAAAAAATAAAAATATATATATATATATATATATATATATATATATATATATATATGTGTGTGTGTTTGTGAGTGTGTCATGTCAGAAAGTCACCAAGGGATTTCAGAATTTAATAACTCTTTTATCTTCTGACTTTTAATCATGATACCTGTCATACTGGAACACACATATTTTATTGTTAATAGACTCTCCCACCTATAGTAAGTAGGAGTAGTAGCAGTCACTAAGTCACTCGGTGAGTTGGTCAGTCAGTCGATGTCAGACGACCATTAGTCGAACATTAAAGTATCAGCCAACACAACTAGATTGCTGCATCATTAACTATTATATCAAGTTCCTAATGTTTTGTACGTCGAACCTATTTTAGGACCGACTTAGTGAAATACAAGCCTCCACTGTGAAACTACTCTATAACAATACCATAGTATTATTTAGAGTAGATTTGGAGAATAAATTTACATTAGTTGAGAAAGATTTCATTTTTTTAAGTAGTATTCATTTTCAGCTTCATTCAAACATGTCCTTTACAAGGCATTTTCCATTAGAGAACTCATTATTTTCAGCTCTAATACTTTGATGTTTGTCTAAATGTTGTTCTTCAGTTGTTTGAGATTCTGAGGTTTGTTGACATAAATCTTTTCTTTGAGATAGCTGCATAGGAAGAACTCAGAACTTTTCAGATCTGGCAAATGTCGTGGCCAGTTTATACCACAATTATTCTTTTCCCTAAAATTTACCTGAAAAACAAGATTGCAGCCCTTGTATGAACTGTCACCCCATCTTGTACAGAAATGGGTTGATGCATTTTGTTATAAAATAAAATAAGACATATCTCGGCTGATTTGCAGGCAAATAAACTAACATACTCAAGAGTGAGAGCCGGATGTGAACAGGACAAGGCCCTGTCACAAAATGAATATTATCGTTGTTTATGCATAGGCCTGACGCACGAGTTCCGGTTGAAAAATAAAATAATATTTTAAAGTCTTTCTATTTTTTGACCAATAAGAATGCTTCCCTCCTAATTATACTCGCGTCGTTTTTCGAGCCTGTTAAGCCATAAAAAACGCCATAAAAGGAGTCACATAAGGGGAAGAACAGGAGGCCAGGGAAGAGACCTGTCACGGTCAGTCAGCAGGAGGGGCGCCTTGCCAACCAGTGAGAACTACTATGAGAGATAAACCCAGATCGGAAGCCGACTTATGAATTATACCATAAGGTAGCTGTCGCAAAACCACACATTCCTATTGAAATAAATCACGTAAATCTATTCCTGCTGTTGTCATATTTATTTCTTGCAACCATATGCTTGTCTATAACAATTTAAAAATTTGTTGGAGTTATGTCCGAGAGTACCAAATGTGTCATGACCCCTTTCAAGTTGATGCACTTTTTATGTTTTTTGATATTCTCCATTACTCACTCAAATACACTTTTGTTCCTAACTGAACATGGTATACCACTTTGTGGAGGGTCACTGACTGAAGCTTTACTTTTAAAATGTGGAGAATCTCTTAACGTAATCTTGTTGATTTTGAATTATGAATCCTTAGATTTGTTAGAAAGATTTCACTCCTTGTGTTCATTTTTCAATTGTGTATTTTTACGCAATAAATTTCCAAATCTGCCTTTATAAAATAACTGAAAGAAAAGTGGAAAAACTTTATAAATAAATATTTATTACAATATCAGATCCTTTTGTGACACTTTTATGTGTATATATATATATATATATATATATATATATATATATATATATATTAAATAAATCATAAATAATTACATCAGTTACACAACTACATGCTTATCCAGATGCCTTACATTACACCTATCTGATGACAGCTCCATTAGAACAGTTCCATTTAAATACGCACACAAATTTACCAGAATCCATTAGAAAAGGTGTACGCGATGATGCATATTGTGGTATAACTGCAACACAAATGAGATTAAAATTACAAGCGTGGTGGCCAGGATATTCTCAAGATGTAGAAGACTATATAAAAAGTTGGCCAAAGTTTTGGCAAAACAAAATCCACTCATGGTCTAAAGAAAAAGAACCATGTGCTTGGGTACATGCCCATATTAAAGGCATGGGGCTATTTTTAATTTTAGGGATGTTTTAATTTTGAATAAATATTATTTGCTCTACTCAGTATTGAGCACTATTTTAAGAATAGTGTTTTTTGGCTATCAGAATTTTATTCCCTCTTTACCAACTCTGTACTTGGACATTATTTAAAATATATATATATATATATATATATATATATATATATAAATATATATATATATATATATATATATATATATATATATATATATATATATATATATATATATATATAAATATATGCATGTATATATATATATATATATATATATATATATATATATATATATATATATATATATATATATATATATATATAGTGGTAAATATATGCATACATATGCAAAATATATAAATATATATATACATACATGCATACACATACATATATATTTTTTTGAATAAAAAATTTGCAAGAGGATAGAATCCAAGTAGAACTCAGTGTCCAGGACAGAGTAAGGATATTATAATAAAAAGGTTAATAAAAAAAAAAAAAAAAGAAGGCTAACACTAATATTCCATGGTCATAATTTATTCCATTGGAATTGTAAATACGATCTAATTCATCAGACCTACAAATTCAAAAAGCTGAATTGGATTGTATTTACGATTCCAATGGAATAAATTATGACCATGAAATATTAGTGTTTAAGCCTTTTTATTATATATATATATATATATTTAACTAAGAGACTTTGGTCTGAAGAGTGAATAACTCTGATAAATTATAACCAGAATGAATATTTAAAGTTTTCTTAATGATTATTAATAATATTATAATGACTTGTAGTATACACTGAACTCTCCCTGGATTAATATCCTCCTTTATCCTCTTTGGAATTATCCCTACCAGTCACAAACTGGTAATACTTGTGTGCGTGTGTGTGTATATATATATATATGCACACACACACACACATATGTTCACTCTCTTTATTGATATAAGTATCTTGTTTATTGTTGTATATGAACTTAAAAATGAGAAAATATTCAGTTACCCCAGCCAGAGGAGGTATAATTTTATCTCAATCAATCTAAACTGCAAATTACGCTTCACAGATGAGAAAGCTATCAGTTAAGATAGATAACGTTGTTGTTTTGTGACTTGCAAACACTTTTGGAAATTTTTCATTCCCTTTTTTTTTTTTTTTTTTGGCAGGTATGGGGGGTAGTTGTTCTTTAAAGATAGAATATTATTTGCATATAATGCTGAATCCCTTGTAATCATTCAAAAATTATTTTTCTTAAAACTTTTCTTCATTCGAAGCTTTTCTTCATAAACTGTTGATGATGAATTCTGTGTAAGAACTTCAGATTTCTTTCAAGCTCCAGTTCTACTTACTGGTTTATTTAGGCCCACAGTGTCTGTATTTTAGCATGTCTCATGTTTTATTGTCAACTGTAGACTTTGACAGTTAATACAGTAAAAACTTCAAGAAAGAATTTGATTTACAAAAGCTCAAATTCTCAAATGTTTGGTGTCTGTAAATTTAACAATGCTTTTTGCATTTGTTTTTTGTTTCTTCACTAGCAAATTAAATGATTTCAAAGATTTTATTATTTAAATCCTTTAAAATATGATATATATGCTCCTGAAAAATTTATTTCAGTTGAGCTCTCTGGGGAGGAAGTGTGGGTTTGTAAACAGTGACTATTACGGCTATGAATGCATGACTCTTTGGTAAATCAAATCAAGTTCTCTCAGTCACTGTGTGTTTATCTAAAAATAAAAACGCTTAAATTCACCTTCAACCCTGCAGTGCACCAAAGGCTTAGTGGTAGAATCCCCGACTGACACCAGTTCAGTTGGGTTTCAATCCTAGCTGGAGGTAACCAATTGTCTAGCCACACTAATGAGCTGTGATACAGTGAAATAGTCTGTCTGTGGATGACAATATATATATATATATATATATATATATATATATATATATGAAAAATGAATGATAAAATAGAAAAAAAAAAAAAATTATTGTTTAAATCCTGTAAAAAATATATATATATATATATATATATATATATATATATATAAAAAAATGAATGAAAAATAGAAAAAAAAAAAATTATTGTTTAAATCCTGTAAAAATATATATATATATATATATATATATATATATATATATATATATATATTAAAAAATGTTTGACAAAATAGAAAATTGTTTTCTTGTGATGTCTTTCATCTTGTGGGGCATCAGACTAAATATGGTATATTTGTACACATGCACACGAACGAGAGATGCTGGAATTTTAAATTTAAATTTTTTTTTAATCTAGTCAGTTTCATTTACGTTCTTTTCTTTTCATCACTTTTGCTAATAGATATCCCACACTGTGATAATAGAAGTTCTGCCAGGAATGATGAAATGATAGAAATTCTATTATCACAGTGTGGGATATCTATTAGCAAAAGTGATGGAAACAAAAAGAAAAAGATCGTAAATGAAATTGGCTAGATTAAAAAATGAAAAATTCCCAGCATCCCTCATTCGTGTGCACGTTTAGTCGCACCAACATAAAAAAAATTCAAAGGATGAAATGTGTCAGAAGAAACATTTGTGCACTTTGTCATATATTTTTCCCCAATACTGTTTCTGATATATAAAAAAAAATGTATTATTCATCATATATATATATATATATATATATATATATATATATATATATATATAAAGACATTTTTTATGTTTATACATTCTTTTTATAGATACAAATATTTAAGTAAATAGTCTGTTTATAATAAACAGTATTAACAACATTTACCAGTGTAAATGTTTGAGAAATTTTCATAGAAAATATGTATCCTCCATCATTTCTTTACATTTGGATATGCATCGAGCAGATATGAATGTAGAAGAGAGAATTGTAGTTTAAAAACAGTAAAATCGTCCTTGCTAACCGAAACACTCCTCTGTTGCTCAATCAGTAAAAGCACGTCAGTATATATGACAGTTTCATATAGGATACAGGTTTGATTCCTGTCGGAGTGGTAATGTAATTACCACATGGTTCACATCTTGGAGCAAAAAGGAGAAAGGGCGTGAGGCAGGAAATGTTTGCCTTTTTTATTAGACTTCAACATGCTTAAGACTTAACGATGCTTGACAAAATCAAGTGGGGGTAATTATATTTCCAGTTCCTTTACTCTTAGCATCATGGGAAAATATATTTCTTTTTGTTTATTATTAATTATTATTATTCTATTTATTGATTTTTATATATATATATATATATATATATAAATAATTGTTTTATATACTGTGATCCTTCAGGATGTTAACAATCATTACTCTCCAGAGTTTCCTGTCCTTTGTAGCTCTTAATGTTTTTTTTTATCTTGCCTAAACCTTGTTCTGCCATACATTTACGCATGCCCATTCTATGTGCTGTGTCTCTTCAGGACAATGGTGATCATGGCTCTCCACAATTTCCTGTCTTTTTGTTGCTCTTAATAAATTTTGTCTTTTTGTTATCTCTCCTAAACCTTGTTCCACCAGGCATTTACTCAAGCTCACTATGTTATGCATTGTTTTTCTGTCCCACTTGATTTCAGTCTGTCTTGTGAGTATCGAATTTTCCATTCCCTCTTTCCTCATTATGTGCCCTCAAAACTTTAACTGCCTCTTTCTGATGTTAAGTATAAGAGTCCTTTTTTCAGAAAACAAATCTTTGGTCATTTTGAGGATACTTTAACTCAGAATAAAAAAAAAAGATAGTTGAAATTTCTGGGGATTATAATGAGGATGAAGGTGTTAGTTAGATCCAGGACCCAAAGAGTGTGAGTTCAATACCCGCTTAAGGCAGTGGAGAACTTGCAGAGGGGAATTAACAGGAGATAACTTATAACTGACATCCATTAAACATGGCACGTGGAACTAGAACAGTCTACCCCAGTGAGCGAAATAAAGGGTTCCGTTTGACATTCCAACCACCTGAAGAAGGCTGGAGTGTACAACAGTCAAAATGTTGTAATAAATATGGTGACAAAGATGAGGACAATAGTCCAAATAATGTGAATAATGAGGAAAGTAGGTTTGAAAATTTGACAATGAGAAAAAAAATTGGAAGTAATAGAAAGGGGACAAATATTCCATAGAGGTACAATGGATAGGAAGTTGTGGAGAGCCATGATCAACTTACCTGATAAGCTTGTGTAAATGGATTGCAGAAGAGGAATTGGGATTGATAGTAAGGGGACAAATATTCCATAGAGTTACAATGGATAGGAAGTTGTGGAGAGCCATGATCAACTTATCTAATAAGCTTGTGTAAATGGATTACAGAAGAGGAATTTGGATTGATAGTGAGAGGACAAATATTGCATAGAGCTACATAAAATAGAAATTGTGGAGTATCCTGATTGCCATGTCTGGAAGGGACATGGCCGGTGACAAATAGATGTGTATTTCTGGTGTATCTTACTTTCAAAGCTTCAGTCTTTATTATCTGATATGTAAACTTTTGTAGATGTTGCTGGCATTTTATCTGCAAGTAACCAACTGTTTTTTACATGCTGGAAATTTAAAACCTGGTTGGGATTTTTGTTTTTTAATGAGGAAATAAAAAGGTTTGTAGAATTCTGAGAATTCAAACTAAAAGACTGGCAGCCACATTTAATCTCAATGCATCAATGACTTAAGGGAAGTTTTTATGTTTTTGAGAAAGTTATGAAAACCTTAATTTGTCAGCAAATTTAGTTTCTCCTTACCCACTGCCAAAACTTTTTAGTTTTTTTCTGTGAGAAAAAAAAAAAATTACAAGAAAAAGAAGACTTAGAAAACATGAAATTATCAGTAACTGCACATCACCAGGATGATAGATATTTGCCAACGTCAGAGCAAATTAGGTTTGAACTGTTAGGATCTTCCCTGCAGGAGACAAATGCAAAATTAAATTTAAAAAAAAAAAATGAAAATCGTTGTCAAAACCTGTATTCAGTCATATGGAAGCAACCATATAAAATTTAGCTTCTATAAAGATAAGGCCTCTGCTTACACCAAAACAGCAGTAACTGCTCTTTTAGGTTATATATATATATATATATATATATATATAAATAACCTAAAAGAGAAGTTACTGTATATATATATAGCTGTCCATATTTTTGAGATGAGGTATTGTAACTATTTACACTATTTGGACTGTTGTCCTCATCTTTGTGGTTATATGACATTTCAGCTGTTATATGCTCCGACACTGGAAATTCAATCCTAACCACATTGACACATGACCCTGTGGATAAAAATGTTGGTTG
Organism: Acanthosepion pharaonis; assembly: GCA_903632075.3. NCBI lineage: Eukaryota > Metazoa > Mollusca > Cephalopoda > Sepiida > Sepiidae > Acanthosepion > Acanthosepion pharaonis. Next base: position 302,601 of record CAHIKZ030001192.1, read on the forward strand.
AGCAATCCAAAAAAGTGTCTGGACTCAGAGAATTGTGAGTTCATTACCTGGCCACATGAGAAGGAAAAAAAAATTAGGAGAGTTGAATTACTAAAGGGAATTAACTGAAACTGAGATATCCAAAAAGGCATGGCACGTGGAATTAGAACAATCTACTCTCATGGACTAAATAAAGGGTTCACTTTGAAATTCTAAATCTGAGCGTACAATAGCTGTAATGTTGTGAATATGGCAACAAAGATAAGGACAACTTTCTGAATAATGTAAATTGTGTATACACACACACACACACACACATATATATTTAATATATTTTCTGCAATTTATTTAAGTAAATGCTCTGTTTTTAATTAAACATTATTAATTACATTTATCGGCCTGAATGTTTGATAAAATTTTATAGAAAATATTCTCTGATAATTTCTTGAACATTCAGGCCAGTAAATGTAATTAATACTGTTTAATTAAAAACAGAGCTTTTACTTAAACAAAATTTCATTTTTATATATATATATATATGTATATAAGGTTAGTGGTCAGAGTTGAATCAGACCATGAAACAGTGGCATAAGAAAGTGCTCAAAAGACGTGAAAAAAGTAAAAGTACAAATAAAAATAACATGTACAGCTTTTAACTTTAAAAATCAGGAGGTCACTTGAATCTGCTACCTTGGTTTTAACCTTAAGGTATTCTCAGGCAATTTTCATAAAATGACCTCTTAATGCTTTTTTTAAAAAAAAAAAAAATTAAAGAACACTTTTTGAACCAGAAACCAAAGTCTTGATTCCTTGCATACATATTAAGAAATTCCTCTTAAGCACATATGAGGCTGGATAAAAAAAAAAAAAGTACATTTCAATTAACACCCCTCACTGATACTTTTATAATACCCTTGCTTTTCTCCTCTTCCTCTTTTTGTTCTTCTTCTCTTCCTTCCTTCACATCCCCATCCTCCCTTTCTATTACACCCAATGTCGTCCATTTGTTTTTTTTTTTTGTTTTTTTTTTGAAAAATAAAACGTTAAAAATTGCCTGAAGATACTGTAAGGTTGAAACGAAGGTAGTGGATTCAATTGATCTTCTGAGTTTTAAAATATATATATATATATATATATATAGGGTGTCCAGAAAGTTCATGTGCATTTAAAAAAATTTACAACTTTATTTGTATTTGTGATAGAAATAATTTGTAAAAAGGATTAGAAAGAAGTAAATCTATATTTTGTAAGGTTTTATTGAAATTTTATTTAAGTTTCCACATGTCCTCCATCATTAGCCATACAAAGGGTAATATGATTTTGATGTTCACGGAAAACATTTGCCCACTGATTTACAGTAATGCCTGAAATCACGTCAGTTTTTCTACTCTTTTATGTGGATGGAGAGATCATAGTAACTGTGAATAATGATTATTCTCCCAAATACTTTCAACCAATTCATTAACTATTTTAAAGTGGTTTGTTGTTAGTATATTTTTATATGTTTATCTTCTAATTTTTTGTTATGTGTTCTAGTAAAACATACCATATTAATTCCTTATTTTTGTACTTATAAAAGAAAAATTGTATGAATTTTAGAAAAACTGAATAAGAATTTATACAATTTTCCCTGTCTGTTACATTGAATGAAAGACACACATACATACACACATTCGTTCATCCTTGTTTGTGTTTCTGGTGTCTTGGCTGCATTTGACCTTTATGCACGGTGTTCTCATGTGGAAGTTAATGTAATGGAATAACCATACACCCCCATGAATGATTACACTATAGATAGTAAGTACCTATAAAGTCAACTGTCTACGAGAAACTGGAGGAAGAGTGAGAGCGAGAAGACGCATGTATGTCCGACTTTCCAATTAGTGGTACTCACTACTAGATTGACCTGTTGTGTATAACTGTACCATATTTAAAATTGTACTGGTTGTGTACAATAAACCTTTCTTGTATTATCCACCTAGTGTTAAGTATTTATTCCCTTAGCACAGAATATAACAGAAGTCTTGTTCGTACCTTGCTCCTCATGATCCATTGTTTGATTCTGGTGCTGCTGAGTTTTCTGTCTCTCTTCATTGGCAGATAGCCAACCAATAAGAAGAAAATCCCTTGACTATACTTCCAATTTATGATGATAGAAGGGAAAAATGATGGTATGTTAGATTTAGGTTAAACCTTCCCACCATAACCCATGATTTTGTGCCATTGTTACAGATTACAGTTGTGTGACAAAATAGCACATTTTCTGGGTGGAGAGAGAGCTTGGCAGTGTGCCGCATTGATCAGGCAATGGGATTGCCGTGTGTCACCTAGTGTCATTTCAAATTCTTTCATCCTTGTTTGTGTTTCCAATGTCACAGCTTTGTTCGTCATGTACATGTTGTGTTCCCATGTGGAAGTCTTGTTTGTTCACTGCTTAGCATGATCTTGTGTTTGAGTCAAGGTGCAGCTGAGTTTTCCATCTCTCTTCTTTGGCAGATACCCAACCAATAAGAAGAAAATCCCTTCAAACCTAAACAACAAAAATTATATTAGTTTACTACAGTCTAATTTTCTGCCAGAAGAAGGACAAATTTTTCAGCATTAGGATTCTACTTTCCACACAGCATGTACAACAAAAAGGTTTCTTGTGAATGAAGATGTTCAACTTTTGGAAAACTGGCCAGCACAAATTCCTGATCTTAACATAACTGAATCATTGTGGTGGGAAATGAAGAAACAAGTGTTCCAACAAAAACCAAACAATCTCCGAGAATGATGGGAGAAAAATTCAAAGTGAGAAAATCTGGATCTTGTTTCATTCAATGCTGCATCAATTGGGAGAGCAATGCTCTATAATTTGATGTATTAATAAAGATCACTTTTTCCAAATGAAAATTTATTTTTTAACTTAGGAAAGGAGCTGAAAAATGAAATGTTTTGCATAGCCTTTTCTTCAGCATCACTCTGCTTAAAATGCACTATCATCCACCATTGAGCTTTACCAGAAATGCAGTAACTTGTTTTCTGGCCCTCAAAGATCATAAAATGTACTGAAAAAAAAACAAAAATGACTGCTCATCACACTTGGTTTTGGAGTAAAATTAACAAAAGTAATTTACCATCAGAAGTGTTGCCTACCAATGAACCAAAGGGTCCAACAGCCCAATTCATCAAACCAAATAAACAGAGTATCTGCAAATATGATTTGACAATAGTGATAAAGGTTTGTGTAGAATCAACAACACTTTTTAGAAGAACCAAATTCAGAGAATTTGTGCTATATGTGTTATATATTATGCTATAAGATTTCTGAATGACACTCCTTAGGCCCTGTATTCATTCTACTCTTAGATTGTCAAGACTAGAGATCCCAGTCTTCCCTACTATTTAACCCATAGCTGGGGAGAGATGGATTCATACATTTTCCAAGGGTATTTGTGCATAAGTGAAAGTAACAACTGTGATATGAAATAGTCTCTCAAATTTCTCATTCTGAGCCGCTATCAATTACATCACCTGCACCCATATATATTTATCATAAATATCCAAAGCACAAAAGAATGACCACAGCTACCAGTTTCTTACGGTCATCAAGCAGATGTTACTGCTCTCTTTGGTGATATCGGACATGTTTATATTAACAGCAAACTCAAGTTGTTGAAATGAGGGTAGCTGTGGAATACATATAATATTCTCCCCAAGTAAAATCACCAAGGGGGATATACCCATGTGGCTAAATACAGAATTGCCAAAAACAGACATTGCTATTTCAGGGGAAAAAATAAAAAAAAGAATAAATTTAAAAGTGTGCCAGAAAAGAAAGGGAAAATTGCTTCTGCAAAGGATGACATGAGAAAGATGGCATCTGCAAAGAAGAATATGAGAAAGATGGCATCTGCAAAGGAGGACATGAGAAAGATGGCATCTGCAAAAGAGGACATGACAAAAATGGCATCTGCAAAAAGGACGACAAAAATGGCATCTGCAAAGGAGGATATGACAAAATGGCATCTGCAAAGGAGGATGAAAAAGATGGCGTCTGCAAAGGAGGACATGAGAAAGATGGCATCTGCAAAGGAGGATATGAAAAATGGCATCTGCAAAGGTGGATATGAGAAAATGACGTCTGCAAAGGAGGACATGAGAAAGAAGGCATCTGCAAAAAGGAGGACATGAGAAAAGATGGCATCTGCAAAAAGAGGATGACAAAATGGCATCTGAGTATATGAAAGATGGCATTTGCAAAAAACATGAAAAGATGGATCTGCAAAGAGGATGATGACAAAAATGGCATCTGCAAAAGAGAGAGATGGCATTTGCAAAGGAGGACATGAAAAAATGGCATCTGCAAAGGAGGATATGACAAAAGGACAAATGAGATATGAGAAAGATGGCATTTCAAAGGAGGACATGAAAAGATGGCATCTGCAAAGGAGGATATGAGAAAAATGGCATCTGCAAAAGAGGATATGAGAAAGATGGCATTTGCAAAGGAGGACATGAAAAGATGGCATCTGCAAAGGAGGATATGAAAAAATGGCATCTGCAAAGGAGGATATGAAAAAGATGGCATTTGCAAAGGAGGACATGAAAAGATGGCATCTGCAAAAAGAGGATATGAGAAAAATGGCATTTGCAAAAGGATATGAAAAAATGGCATCTGCAAAGGAGGATATGAAAAATGGCATCTGCAAAAAAGTATATAAGGAGAAAGATGGCATTTGCAAAGGAGGACATGAAAAGATGGCATCTGCAAAGGAGGATAAGAGAAAGATGGCATCTGCAAAGGGAGAAAGATGGCATCTGCAAAGGAGGATATGACAAAAATGGCATCTGCAAAGGAGGTTATGACAAAAATGGCATCTGCAAAGGAAATATGGATATGATCTGCAAAGGAGGATATGGAAAGATGGCATTTGCAAAGGAGGACATGAAAAAGATGGCATCTGCAAAGGAGGATATAGAAAAGATGGATCTGCAAATGAGGATATGAAAAGATGGCATCTGCAAAAGGAGGACATGAGAAAGATGGCATCTGCAAAGGAGGACATGAAAAATGGCATAGGATGAAAAATGGCATCTGCAAAAGAGGATATGATAAAAATGGCATCTGCAAAGGGAGGATATGAAAAAGATGGCATCTGCAAAGGGAGGACATGAGAAAGATGGCATCTGCAAAAAGGAGGATATGATCTGCAAAAATGGCATCTGAGAAAGATGGCAAAAGGAGGACATGAAAAGATGATCTGCAAAAGAAGGGATCTGCAAAGGAGGACATGAGAAAGATGGCATCTGCAAAGGAGGATGAAAAGAAAAAATGAGGATACAAAAGAGGATATGAAAAAATGGCATCTGCAAAGGATATGGATATCTGCAAAGGAGGAAATGGCATTTGCAAAAGGACATGAAAAAGATGGCATCTGCAAAAGGATATGAGAAAAATGGCATCTGCAAAAAGGAGGATATGACAAAAGATGGCATCTGCAAAGGACATGAAAATATGGCATCTGCAAAGAGAGGACAAAATGGCATCTGCAAAGGAGGATATGAGAAAGATGACATCATGAAAAAGATGGCATCTGCAAAAAGGAGGACAAATGAGCAAAAGATGACAAATCTGGCAAAGGAGGACATGAAAAAGATGGCATCTGCAAAGGAGGATATGACAAAAATGGCATCTGCAAAGAAAAAGATGGCAGCAATAGGATAGAAAAATGGCATCTGCAAAGGAGGATATGAAAAAGATGGCATCTGCAAAGGAGGATATGAGAAAGATGGCATTTGCAAAGGAGGACGGATGGCATGATAAAAGATGGCATCTGCAAGGAGGATATGAGAAAGATGGCATCTGCAAAAGGAGGACATGCAAAAGAGGAAGAGAAAATGGCATCTGCAAAATAGGATATGACAAAGATGGCATCTGCAAAGGAGGATGAGAAAGATGGAAAAAATGGCATCTGCAAAGGAGGACATGAAAAAGATGGCATCTGCAAAAGGAGGATATGAAAAAATGGCATCTGCAAATGAGTATATGAGAAAGATGGCATTTGCAAAGGAGGACATGAAAAGATGGCATCTGCAAAAGAAAGGATGACACATGAGAAAATGGCATGCAAAGAAGAATATGAGAAAGATGGCATCTGCAAATGAGGATATGAAAAAGATGGCATTTGCAAAAGGAGGACATGAAAAGATGGCATCTGCAAAAAGGATGACATGGAGAAAGATGACATCTGCAAAAGGGAGGATGGCATGAGAAAGATGGCATCTGCAAAATAGGATATGACAAAATGGCATCTGCAAAGAGGATATGAAAAAAATGGCATCTGCAAAAAGGAGGATATGAGAAAAGAAGGACATGCAAATGGCATCTGCAAAAGGAGGATATGAGTATATGAGAAAGATGGCATTTGCAAAAGGAGGACATGAAAAAGATGGCATCTGCAAAGGAGGATATGACAAAATGAGCAAATATGAGAGAAAGATGGCATTTGCAAAGGAGGACATGAAAAGATGGCATCTGCAAAGGAGGATATGAAAAAGGCAAAGGAGGACATGAGAAAGATGGCATCTGCAAATGAGGATATGAAAGATGGCATTTGCAAAGGAGGACATGAAAAAGATGGCATCTGCAAAAGGAGGATATGAAAAATGGCATCTGCAAAGGAGGATATGAGAAAGATGGCATTTGCAAAGGAGGACATGAAAAGATGGCATCTGCAAAAGGATATGAAAGGAGGCATCTGAGGATAGAAAATGGTATCTAAAATGAGGATATGAAAAAAAGAGAAAGATGGCATTTGCAAAGGAGGACATGAAAAAGATGGCATCTGCAAAAGGATATGAGAAAAGATAGGATAATGGAGAAAGATGACATCTGCAAAAGGAGGACATGAGAAAGATGGCATCTGCAAAGGAAAATAGGATAAGATATATGACAAAATGGCATCTGCAAAAGAGGATATGACAAAAATGGCATCTGCAAAGGAGGATATGGAAAAGATGGCATCTGCAAAGGAGGATATGAGAAAGATGGCATTTGCAAAGGAGGACATGAAAAAGATGGCATCTGCAAAGGAGGATATGACAAAATGGCATCTGCAAAAGAGGATATGAGAAAGATGGCATTTGCATTTGCAAAGGACATGAAAAGATGGCATCTGCAAAAGGAGGATATGAAAAGATGGCATCTGCAAAGGAGGATATGAGAAAGATGGCATCTGCAAAGGAGGACAAAATGGCATTTGCAAAAGGAGGACATGAAAAAAATGGCATCTGCAAAAGATGAGAAAAGATGGCATCTGCAAAAGTATATGAGAAAGATGGCATTTGCAAAAGAGGGATGTAAAAAGATGGCATCTGCAAAGGAGGATATGAGAAAGATGGATCTGCAAAGGAGGACATGAGAAAGATGGCATCTGCAAAGGAGGAATGAAAAGAGGCATCTGATGAGAAAATGGCATTTGCAAAATGGAATATGAGAAAGATGGCATCTGCAAAGGAGGATATGAAAAGATGGCATCTGCAAAGGAGGATATGAGAAAAATGGCATCTGCAAAGGAGGATATGAGAAAGATGGCATTTGCAAAGGAGGACATGAAAAGATGGCATCTGCATTCTGCAAAAGGATGAAAAAGATGGCATCTACAAAAAGATGCATCTAAAAGAGTATATGAGAAAGATGGCTGCAAAGGAGGACATGAAAAGATGGCATCTGCAAAATAGGATATGAGAAAAATGGCATCTGCAAAGGAGGATATGACAAAAATCTGGAGAAAAATGGCATCTGCAAAAGGAGGATATGCAAACGAAAAAGATGGCATCTGCAAAGGAGGACATGAAAAAAGATGGCATCTGCAAAGGAGGATAGAGAAAGATGGCATCTGCAAAGGAGGACATGAAAAAGATGGCATCTGCAAAAGGAGGATATGAAAAGATGGCATCTGCAAAAAGAGGATATGAAAAAGATGGCATCTATGACAAAAGATGGCATTTGCAAAAGGAGGATATGAAAAGATGGCATCTGCAAAGGAGGATATGAGAAAGATGGCATCTGCAAAAGGAGGATATGAGAAAAGATGGCATCTGCAAAATGAGGATATGAAAAAATGGCATCTGCAAAAAGGAGGATATGAAAAAATGGCATCTGCAAAGGAGGATATGAAAAAGATGGCATCTGATATGAAAAATGAGGATATATGAGAAAGATGGCATTTGCAAAAAGGAGGACATGAAAAGATGGCATCTGCAAAGGAGGATAAAGATGGCATCTGCAAAGGAGGATATGAGAAAGATGGCATCTGCAAAAGGAGGACATGAGAAAGATGGCATTTGCAAAGGAGGATATGAAAAAGATGGCATCTGCAAAAGAGGATATGACAAAAATGGCATCTGCAAAGGAGGACATGAAAAATGGCATCTGCAAAGGAGGATATGAAAGATGGCATCTGCAAAGGGGATGGGATTGCAAAGAAACAAAATGGCATTTGCAAAGGAGGACATGAAAAAGATGGCATCTGCAAAAGAGGATAAAAGATGGCATCTGCAAAGGAGGACATGAAAAGATGGCATCTGCAAAGGACAAAAATGGCATCTGCAAAATGCATATATGAGAAAGATGGCATCTGCAAAGGAGGATATGAAAAAGATGGCATCTGCAAAGGAGGATATGACAAAAATGGCATCTGCAAAGGAGGATATGAGAAAGATGGCATCTGCAAAATAGGATATGACAAAAATGGCATCTGCAAAAGAGGATATGACAAAAATGGCATCTGCAAAGGAGGATATGAAAAAGATGGCATCTGCAAAGGAGGATATGAGAAAGATGGCATTTGCAAAGGAGGACATGAAAAAGATGGCATCTGCAAAAGAGGATATGAGAAAGATGGCATTTGCAAAGGAGGACATAAAAAAAGATGGCATCTGCAAAGGAGGATATGACAAAATGGCATCTGCAAAGGAAAAGAAAGATGGCATTTAAAGGAGAAAAGATGGCATCTGCAAAGGAGGATATGGGAGAAAAATGGCATCTGCAAATGAGGAAAAAGATGGCATCTGCAAAGGAGGATATGAAAAAGATGGCATCTGCAAAGGAGGATATGAAAAGATGACATCTGCAAAGGAGGATATGACAAAAAATGGCATCTGCAAAAGATGGCATCTGCAAAGGAGGATATGAGAAAGATGGCATCTGCAAAGGAGGATATGAAAAAGATGGCATCTGCAAAGGAGGATATGAGAAAGATGGCATCTGCAAAGGAGGATATGAGAAAGATGACATCTGCAAAGGAGGACATGAGAAAGATGGCATCTGCAAAATAGGATATGACAAAAATGGCATCTGCAAAAGAGGATATGACAAAAATGGCATCTGCAAAGGAGGATATGAAAAAGATGGCATCTGCAAAAGGAGGATATGAGAAAGATGGCATCTGCAAAAAGGATATGAGAAAAATGGCATTTGCAAAGGAGGAAAAAGATGGCATTTGCAAAAAGGAGGATAAGGGAGAAAGATGGCATCTGCAAAGGAGGATATGAGAAAGATGGCATCTGCAAAGGAGGATATGACAAAAATGGCATCTGCAAAAGAGGATATGACAAAAATGGCATCTGCAAAGGAGGATATGAAAAAGATGGCATCTGCAAAAGAGTATATGAGAAAGATGGCATTTGCAAAGGAGGACATGAAAAAGATGGCATCTGCAAAGGAGGATATGACAAAAATGGCATCTGCAAAAGAGGATATATGGCATTTGCAAAAGGATGAAAAAATGGCATCTGCAAAGGAGGATATGAGAAAGATGGCATCTGCAAAGGAGGATGAAAAGATGACATCTGCAAAGGAGGAATGAGAAAGATGGCATCTGATATGAAAAAAAGGATATGCAACAAAAATGGCATCTGCAAAAGAGGATATGAGATGAAAAATGGCATCTGCAAAGGAGGATGGATGGCATCTGCAAAGGAGGATATGAAAAGATGGCATCTGCAAAAGGATATGAGAAAGATGGCATTTGCAAAGGAGGACATGAAAAAGATGGCATCTGCAAAGGAGGATATGAGAAAAATGGCAAAAAGGAGGATATGAGAAAGATGGCATCTGCAAAAAGGAGGACATGAAAAAAGACAAAATGGCATCTGCAAAGAGGATATGAGAAAGATGGCATCTGCAAAGGAGGATATGAAAAAGATGGCATCTGCAAAGGAGGATATGAAAAGATGGCATCTGCAAAAGGAGGATGAGAAAGATGGCATCTGCAAAAGGAGGACATGAAAAGATGGCATCTGCAAAGAGGATATGAAAAAATGGCATCTGCAAAAAAAGATGGCATCTGCAAAGGAGGATATGAAAAATGGCATCTGCAAATGAGGATATGAAAGATGGCATTTGCAAAAAAGGATGGTATCTGATATGATAAAAAGATGGCATCTGCAAAGGAGGGAGATGGCATTTGCAAAAGGAGGACATGAAAAAAGATGGCATCTGCAAAAGGAGGATATGAGAAAAATGGCATCTGCAAAAGGAGTATGAGAAAGATGGCATTTGCAAAGGAGGACATGAAAAGATGGCATCTGCAAAGGAGGATATATGGCATCTGCAAAAGATGGCATCTGCAAAGGAGGATATATGGCATCTGCAAAGGAGGATATGAAAAAAATGGCATCTGCAAAAAGATAAGGACAAAAAATGGCAAAAGGAGGACATGAAAAGATGGCATCTGCAAAGGAGGACATATGAGAAAGATGGCATCTGCAAAGGAGGATATGAAAAAGATGGCATCTGCAAAGGAGGATATGAGAAAGATGGCATCTGCATGAAAAGAAATAGATAAAAAATGGCATCTGCAAAAGAGGATATGAAAAAATGGCATCTGCAAAGGAGGATATGAAAAGATGGCATCTGCAAAGGAGGATATGAGAAAGATGGCATTTGCAAAGGAGGACATGAAAAAGATATGAAAATGGCATCTGCAAAAGGGGACATGGAGATATGGATCTGCAAAAGAGATAAAAATGGCATTTGCAAAGGAGGATATGAAAGAAAAGATGGCATCTGCAAAGGAGGATATGAAAAAGATGGCATCTGCAAATGAGGATATGAGAAAGATGGCATCTGCAAAGGAGGACATGAAAAAGATGGCATCTGCAAAGGAGGATATGACAAAGATGGCATCTACAAAAGAGGATATGCAAAGGAGGACAAAAGATGGCATCTGCAAAGGAGGATATGAGAAAGATGGCATCTGCAAAGGAAATGAAAAAGATGGATATGACAAAAATGGCATCTGCAAAAGAGGACATGAGAAAAATGGCATTTGCAAAGGAAAAAAATGGCATCTGCAAAGGAGGATATGAGAAAGATGGCATTTGCAAAGGAGGATGAGAAAGATGGCATTCTGCAAAAGAGGATGAAAAAGATGGCATCTGCAAAGGAGGATATGAAAAGATGGCATGAGGATGAGGACATGAAAGGGATAAAAAATGGCATCTGCAAAGAAATGAGGATGGCATGATGAAAAAGATGGCATCTGCAAAGGAGGATATGAAAAATGGCATCTGCAAAAGGAGGACATGAAAAGATGGCATTTGCAAAGGAGGATATGAAAAGATGGCATCTGCAAAGGAGGATATGACAAAAATGGCATCTGCAAATGAGATATGAGAAAGATGGCATCTGCAAAGGAGGACATGGAAAAGATGGCATCTGCAAGAGGATATGAGAAAGATGGCATCTGCAAAAGGAGGATATGAGAAAAATGGCATCTGCAAAGGAGGATATGAGAAAAATGGCATCTGCAAAAATGGCATCTGCAAAGGAGGATATGAAAAAGATGGCATCTGCAAAGGAGGATATATGACATGAAAAAGATGGCATCTGCAAAGGAGGATATGACAAAATGGCATCTGCAAAAGGAGGATATGAAAAAGATGGCATCTGCAAAGGAGGATATGAAAAAATGGCATCTGCAAAGGAGGATATGAGAAAGATGGCATTTGCAAAAAAAGGAGGATATGAAAAGATGGCATCTGCAAAAGGAGGGAAAAAGATGGCATCTGCAAAGGAGGATATGAAAAAAATGGCATCTGCAAATGAGTATATGAGAAAGATGGCATTTGCAAAGGAGGACATGAAAAAGATGGCATCTGCAAAGGAGGATATGAGAAAGATGGCATCTGCAAAGGAGGATATGAGAAAGATGGCATTTGCAAAGGAGGACATGAAAAAGATGGCATCTGCAAAGGAGGATATGAGAAAGATGGCATCTGCAAAGGAGGACATGAGAAAGATGGCATCTGCAAAAGGATATGCAAAAAAGATATGATGAAAAAATGGCATCTGCAAAAGGATATGAGGATGGCATCTGCAAAAAAATGGCATCTGCAAAAGGAGGATATGAAAAGATGGCATCTGCAAATGAGGACATATGAAAAAGATGGCATCTGCAAAGGAGGATGAAAAGATGGCATTGCAAAAGGAGGATATGAGGAAAATGGCATCTGCAAAGGAGGATATGACAAAGATGGCATCTGCAAAATGACAAAAAGGCATATGAAAGATGGCATTCTGCAAAGGAGGACATGAAAAAAAGATGGCATCTGCAAAGGAGGATATGAGGAGGATATGAAAAAGATGGCATTTGCAAAAAATATCTGCAAAATGAAAAAAGATGGCAAAAGGATGTATGACAAAAATGCAAAGGAGGATATGAGAAAAAGATGGCATCTGCAAAGGAGGATATGAAAAGATGACATCTGCAAAGGAGGACATGGAAAGATGGCATCTGAAAAGGAGGATATGACAAAAATGGCATCTGCAAAGGAGGATATGAGAAAGATGGCATCTGCAAAGGAGGATATGAGAAAATGGCATCTGCAAAAGGAGGATATGACAAAGATGGCATCTGCAAAGGAGGATATGACAAAATGGGCATCTGCAAAAGAGGATATGACAAAAAATGGCAAAAGGAGGATATGAGAAAGATGGCATCTGCAAAGGAGGATATGAGAAAGATGGCATCTGCAAAGGAGGATATGAAAAAATGGCATCTGCAAAAAGGAGATGAAAAAAATGGCATCTGCAAAAGGAGGATATGAAAAGATGGCATCTGCAAAGGAGGATGCAAATGAGAAAGATGGCATCTGCAAAGGAGGACATGAGAAAGATGGCATCTGCAAAGGAGGATATGACAAAATGGCATCTGCAAAGGAGGAAAAAGAGAAAGAAGATATCTGCAAAGGAGGATATGACAAAAATGGCATCTGCAAAGGAGGACATGAAAAAGATGGCATCTGCAAAGGAGGATATGAAAAAAATGGCATCTGCAAAGGAGTATATGAGAAAGATGGCATTTGCAAAGGAGGACATGAAAAAGATGGCATCTGCAAAGGAGGATATGACAAAAATGGCATCTGCAAAAGAGTATATGAGAAAGATGGCATTTGCAAAGGAGGACATGAAAAAGATGGCATCTGCAAAGGAGGATATGAGAAAGATGGCATCTGCAAAGGAGGATATGAGAAAGATGGCATCTGCAAAAAGGACATGAGAAAGATGGCATCTGCAAAGGAGGAATGAAAAGATGGCATCTGCAAAGGAGGATATGAAAAGATGGCATCTGCAAAGGAGGATACATGAAAAAGATGGCATCTGCAAAGGAGGATATGAAAAAGATGGCATCTGCAAAGGAGGATATGAAAAAGATGGCATCTAAAAGGAGGATATGAGAAAGATGGCATCTGCAAAAGGAGGATATGAAAAATGGCATCTGCAAAGAGGATATGACAAAAATGGCATCTGCAAAAGGAGGATATGAGAAAGATGGCATCTGCAAAAAATATGACAAAGATGGCATTTGAAATGAGGATGAGAAAAGATGGCATTTGCAAAGGAGGATATGAAAAAATGGCATCTGCAAAGGAGTATATGAGAAAGATGGCATTTGCAAAGGAGGACATGAAAAAGATGGCATCTGCAAAGGAGGATATGAGAAAGATGGCATCTGCAAAAATGAATATGACAAAAGATGGCATCTGCAAAGGAGGATATGAAAAAGATGGCATCTGCAAAAGGAGGATATGAAAAGATGGCATCTGCAAAGGAGGATATGAGAAAGATGGCATCTGCAAAGGGAGGATATGAAAAAATGGCATCTGCAAAGGAGGATATGAGAAAGATGGCATCTGCAAAAGGATATGAAAAAGATGGCATCTGCAAAGGAGGATATGAAAAGATGGCATTTGCAAAGGAGGATATGAGAAAAGATGGCATCTGCAAAAGGAGGATATGAAAAAATGGCATCTGCAAAAGGAGGATATGAAAAAAGATGGCATCTGCAAAGGAGGACATGAAAAGATGGCATTTGCAAAGGAGGATCTGAAAAAATGGAAAATGGGATATGACAAAAAATGGCATCTGCAAAGGAGGATAGAGAAAGATGGCATCTGCAAAAGGAGGACATGAGAAAAGATGGCATCTGCAAAAAGAGGATATGACAAAATGGCATCTGCAAAAGGAGGATATGAAAAGATGGCATCTGCAAAGGAGGATGAAAAAGATGGCAAAGGAGGACATGAAAAAAATGGCATCTGCAAAGGAGATATGAGAAAGATGGCATCTGCAAAGGAGGATATGAAAAAATGGCATCTGCAAAGGAGGACATGAGAAAGATGGCATCTGCAAAAGGAGGATATGAAAAGATGGCATCTGCAAAAGGAGGACATGAAAAAGATGGCATCTGCAAAGGAGGATATGACAAAATGGCATCTGCAAAAGGAGGATATGACAAAGATGGCATCTGCAAAGGAGGATATGAAAAGATGGCATTTGCAAAGGAGGATATGAGAAAGATGGCATCTGCAAAGGAGGATATGAAAAAATGGCATCTGCAAATGAGGATATGAGAAAGATGGCATCTGCAAAGGAGGACATGAAAAGATGGCATCTGCAAAGGAGGATATGACAAAAATGGCATCTGATATGAGAAAGATGGCATTTGCAAAGGAGGACATGAAAAAGATGGCATCTGATATGAAAAAGGCATCTGCAAAGGATGAGAAAGATGGCATCTGCAAAGGAGGATATGAGAAAGATGACATCTGCAAAGGAGGACATGAGAAAGATGGCATCTGCAAAGGAGGACATGAGAAAATGGCATCTGCAAAGGAGGATATGAGAAAGATGGCATCTGCAAAAGAGGATATGACAAAAATGGCATCTGCAAAGGAGGATCTGCAAATGAGACAAAAATGGCATCTGCAAAGGAGGATATGAGAAAGATGGCATCTGCAAAGGAGGATATGAAAAAATGGCATCTGCAAAGGAGGATATGAGAAAGATGGCATTTGCAAAGGAGGACATGAAAAATGGCATCTGCAAAGGAGGATATGAGAAAAAATGGCATCTGCAAAAGAGATATGAGAAAATGGCATTTGCAAAGGAGGACATGAAAAAAGATGGCATCTGCAAAAGGAGGATGGCATGAGAAAAGATGGCATCTGCAAAGGAGGACATGAGAAAATGGCATCTGCAAAGGAGGATATGAGAAAAGATGGCATCTGCAAAGGAGGATATGAAAAGATGGCATCTGCAAAAGGAGGATATGAAAAAGATGGCATCTGCAAATGAGGACATGAAAAGATGGCATCAAAGGAGGACAAAAAGATGGCATCTGCAAAGGAGGATATGAAAAGATGGCATCTGCAAAGGAGGACATGCAAAAGATGGCATCTGCAAAGGAGGATATGAAAGATGGCATCTGCAAAATGGGATATATAAAAGATGGCATCTGCAAAAGGAGGACATGAAAAAGATGGCATCTGCAAAGGAGGACATGAAAAGATGGCATCTGCAAAGGAGGACATGACAAAAGATGGCATCTGCAAAGGAGGATATGGAAAGATGGCATCTGCAAAGGATATGACAAAATGGCAGAAAGGATGGCATCTGCAAGGAGGATATGAAAAAGAGGATCTACAAAGTAGGAATGACAAAAAATGGCATCTGCAAAAGGAGGATATGATAAAGATGGCATCTGCAAAAGGAGGATGATGGCGTCTGCAAAGAGGATATGGATGGCATCTGCAAAGGAGGATATGAGAAAGATGGCATCTGCAAAGGATGATATGAGAAAGAAGGGCATCTGCAAAAAGGAGGGATGATCTGCAAAGGAGGACATGAGAAAGATGGCATCTGCAAAGGAGGACATGACAAAAAATGGCATCTGCAAAGGAGGATATGAGAAAGATGGCATCTGCAAAAGGAGGATATGAAAAACAGATGGCATCTGCAAAATATGAAAAGATGGCATCTGCAAAAGGAGGACATGAGAAAGATGGCATCTGCAAAGAGGATATGAAAAGATGGCATCTGCAAAGGAGGATATGAGAAAGATGGCATCTGCAAAGGAGGATATGATGGCATCTGCAAAGAGGACATGAAAAATGGCATCTGCAAAAGGAGGATATGAGAAAGATGGCATCTGCAAAGGATGACATGAGAAAGATGGCATCTGCAATGGAGGACATGAGAAAGATGGCATCTGCAAAGGAGGAGGACATCAGAAATGAGCATCAAGGAGGATAAGAAAGATGGCATCTGCAAAGGAGGATATGAAAAAGATGGCATCTGCAAAGGAGGACATGAAAAAGATGGCATCTGCAAAAAAAGGAGGATGGCATCTGCAAAGGAGGACATGAGAAAGATGGCATCTGCAAAGGAGGACATGAGAAAGATGGCATCTGCAAAGGAGGACATGATGGCATCTGCAAAGGATGACATGAGAAAGATGGCATCTGCAAAGGAGGACATGACAAAAATGGCATCTGCAAAAGAGGATATGAGAAAGATGGCATCTGCAAAGGAGGACATAAGAAAGATGGCATCTGCAAAGGAGGACATGAGAAAGATGGCATCTGCAAAGGATGACATGAGAAAGATGGCATCTGCAAAAGGAGGACATGAAAAGATGACATCTGCAAAGGAGGACATGAAAAAATGGCATCTGCAAAGGAGGATATGAGAAAGATGGCATCTGCAAAGGAGGACATGAAAAGATGGCATCTGCAAAGGAGGGATATGAAAAGATGGCATCTGCAAAGGAGGATATGAAAGATGGCATCTGCAAAGGATGGAAAGATGGCATCTGCAAAGGAGGATATGAAAAAAAGATGGCATCTGCAAAAAAGGGATGGATCTGCAAATGACAAAAAGATGGCATCTTGGACAAAAGAGGATATAAAAAGATGAGAAAGGATGAAAAGATGGCATCTGCAAAGGAGGATATGACAAAAATGGCATCTGCAAAAGAGGATATGAGAAAGATGGCATCTGCAAAGGAGGACATGAAAAAGATGGCATCTGCAAAGGAGGATATGAGAAAGATGGCATCTGCAAAGGAGGACATGAGAAAGATGGCATCTGCAAAGGAGGATATGAGAAAGATGGCATCTGCAAAAGAGGATATGACAAAGATGGCATCTGCAAAGGAGGATATGAGAAAGATGGCATCTGCAAAATAGGATTTGAGAAAGATTGCATCTACAAAGGATGACATGAGAAAGAATGCATCTGCAAAAGAGGACATGAGAAAGATGGCATCTGCAAAGGAGGATATGAGAAAATGGCATCTGCAAAAGAGGACATGAAAAAATGGCACAAATGATGAAAAGATGGCATCTGCAAAGGAGGATATGAGAAAAAATGGCATCTGCAAAGGAGGATATGAGAAAATGGCATCTGCAAAGGAGGACATGAGAAAAAATGGCATCTGCAAAAGAGGACAAAGGAGGATGAAAGATGGCATCTGCAAAGGAGGATATGAAAAAGATGGCATCTGCAAAGGAGGATATGACAAAATGGCATCTGCAAAGGAGGACATGAGAAAGATGGCATCTGCAAAGGAGGATATGAGAAAGATGGCATCTGCAAAAGGATGATATGAAAAAATGGCATCTGCAAAAGGAGGATATGAGGAAAAGATGGCATCTGCAAAGGAGGACATGACAAAAATGGCATCTGCAAAAGATATGAGGATGGCATCTGGAGGATATGAAAAGATGGCATCTGCAAAGGAATGACGATGGCATCTGCAAAAGAGGATATGAGAAAGATGGCATCTGCAAGGGAGGATATGCAAAAGATGGCACATACAAAAGATATGCAAGGGGATGGCATCTGCAAAAGAGGATATGACAAAGGAGGAATGAAAAAGATGGCATCTGCAAAAGGAGGATATGAGAAAAGATGGCATCTGCAAAGGAGGAAATGAAAAAGATGGCATCTGCAAAGGAGGATATGAGAAAGATGGCATCTGCAAAGGAGGATATGAGAAAAGATGGCATCTGCATGGAGGATAGAGAAAGGGCATCTGCAAGGATGAAAGATGGCATCTGCAAAGGAGGACATGAGAAAGATGGCATCTGCAAAGGAGGACATGAGAAAGATGGCATCTGCAAAGGAGGACATGAGAAAGATGGCATCTGCAAAGGAGGATATGAAAGATGGCATCTGCAAAGGAGGACATGAGAAAGATGGCATCTGCAAGGAGGATATGAGACAGATGGCATCTGCAAAGGAGGATATGAAAAAGATGGCATCTGCAAGGAGGAGGAACAGATGGCATCTGCAAAAAATGAAAAAGATGGCATCTGCAAAGGAAAGGAGGACATGAGAAAGAAATGGCATCTGCACAGGACAGATGGCATCTGCAAATGGATGAAAAAATGGCATCTGCAAAGGAGGAGAAAAGATGGCATCTGCAAAGGAGGAATATGAAAAGATGGCATCTGCAAAGGAGGACATGAGAAAGATGGCATCTGCAAAGGAGGATGAGGGGCATCTGCAAATAGGAAAGGATATGAGAAGGGGCATCTGCAAAGGAGGACATATGAAAGATGGCATCTGCAAAGGAGGAGAAAGATGCATCTGCAAAAAGAATGGCATCTGCAAAGGAGGACATGAGAAAGATGGCATCTGCAAAGGAGGACAAAATGGCATCTGCAAAAGGATGACATCTGCATCTGCAAGGAGGACATGACAAAAATGGCATCTGCAAAGGAGGATATGGAGAAAGATGGCATCTGCAAAGGATGGGACAGAAAAATGGCATCTGCAAAGGAGGACATGAGAAAGATTGGCATCTGCAAAGGAGGACATGAGAAAGATGGCATCTGCAAAGGAGGACATGAGAAAAGCATCTGCAAAGGAGGACATGAAAATGGCATCTGCAAAAGGAGGATATGAGAAAGATGGCATCTGCACATGAAAAGATGGCATCGAAAAAGATGGCATGGCATCTGCAAAAGATGACTTGAAAAAGATGGCATCTGCAAAAGTGGACTTTAAAAAAGATGGCGTCTGCAAAGGAGGATATGAAAAAAAGATGGCATCTGCAAAGGAGGACGAAAAAAATGGCATCTGCAAGGAGGATATGACAAAAATGGCATCTGCAAAGGAGGATATGAAAGATGGCATCTTTAAAAGAGGATATAACAATGGCATCTTTAAAAAGGAATGAAAAGATGGCATCTGCAAAGGAAGATGAGAAAGATGGCATCTGCAAAGGATGACATGAGAAAGATGGCATCTGCAAAGGATGACATGAGAAAGATGGCATCTGCAAAGGATGACATGAGAAAGATGGCATCTGCAAAGGAGGACATGACAAAAATGGCATCTGCAAAACAGGATATGAGAAAGAAGGCATCTGCAAAGGAGGACATGAGAAAGGTGACATCTGTAAAAGTGGATATGACAAAAATGGCATCTGAAAAGGAGGATATGAGAAAGATGACATCTGCAAAGGATGACATGAGAAAGATGGCATCTGCAATGGATGACATGAGAAAGTAGGCATCTGCAAAGGAGGATATGAGAAAGATGGCATCTGCAAAGGATGACATGAGAAAGATGGCATCTGCAAAGGATGACATGAGAAAGATGGCATCTGCAAAGGATTACATGAGAAAGATGGCATCTGCAAAGGATGACATGGGAAAGATGGCATCTGCAAAAGAGGATATGACAAAAATGGCATCTGCAAAAAAGGATATGACAAAAATGGCATCTGCAAAGGAGGAAATGAAAAAGATGGCATCTGCAAAGGAGGATATGAGAAAGATGGCATCTGCAAAGGAGGATATGAGAAAGATGGCATCTGCAAAAGAGGATATGACAAAAATGGCATCTGCAAAGGTGGATATGAGAAAGATGACGTCTGCAAAGGAGGACATGAGACAGATGGCATCTGCAAACGAGGACATGAGACAGATGGCATCTGCAAAAGAGGATATGACAAAAATGGCATCTGCAAAGGAGGATATGAAAAAGATGGCATCTGCAAAGGAGGAAATGAAAAAGATGACATCTGCAAAGGAGGACATGAGAAAGATGGCATCTGCAAAGGATGACATGAGAAAGATGGCATCTGCAAAGGAGGTCATGAGAAAGATGGCATCTGCAAAGGAGGACATGAGAAAGATGGCATCTGCAAAAGAGGACTTGAAAAAGATGGCGTCTGCAAAGGTGGACACGAAAAAGATGGCGTCTGCAAAGGAGGACACGAAAAAGATGGCATCTGCAAAGGAGGACATTAAAAAGATGGCGTCTGCAAAGGAGGACACGAAAAAGATGGCATCTGCAAAGGAGGATATGACAAAAATGGCATCTGCAAAGGAGGATATGACAAAAATGGCATCTGCAAAGGAGGATATGAGAAAGATGGCATCTGCAAAGGAGGATATGAGAAAGATGGCATCTGCAAAGGATGACATGAGAAAGATGGCATCTGCAAAGGAGGACATGAGAAAGATGGCATCTACAAAGGAGGACATGAGGAAAATGCAAAAAGAGTGCTTGAAAATACCAAGTCCTTATAGCCATTAAACCAGAGCATATATAGAATCATAGTGAAGTAAGTAACTCCAGTAGGAGTATACTAAATTGCACAGAAAAATAAAGTACTAAAATGCCACAATGGCAGAGGATTTATATTATTTATCATAATAATCTGTTGTATCTGACCACAATTATCAGTTTCTTGTGCACTAATGTTGTTTTTCTCAACTTTTTTCAGCCTATGGACCATGTTTTCTTCAAAAACTCAAATGGACCACTCATATTTTTACTTTTAGGCTGTTCAATTTTCACAGTAAAATACTCAATAAAAAGACAAAGTAGTCTATTTACATTTTAAAATTTATTTTAGTTATCAATGATAAATACAGGATACCAAAACCAATTTTGATGATGACTTAGTCCATTCAACTAGTGACTTATCTTGATGTTTCTGACACAAGATATCATAATCATTTTTGATGGTGTCATTCAGTCTTAGCCCATTCAACTGGTGACTTACCTTGATCTTGGTGTTTCTGACACAAGATATCAGAATCAATTTTGATGATGTCATTCAGTCTTAGTCTGATAGTTCCTTTGCTGTAGAAATTTTCAAATATAATGGACATGTGTGTAATTAAACAAAATATTATATTTTTTAATTCTTCAAAGTATGAATAATTGAGATACATATTTGTGAAATGGCTACAAATTCTCTGTGGACCACTAGAAATTCTATGTGGACCACCAGTGGTCAACTTGGACCACGTTGAGAATCACAGATATCAGATTGATCCAGAGATACATCAAGAAGACTAGAGGGCATAATTGCTAAAATGTTGGGATAATAACAACAAAGATGAAGATATCAGTCTGACTATAAATAAAATAATTTTTTTTTTTTTATTAATAATGTTCACCATGTACAAACACCAGGTACCACTCGAGGTAACGGGTTACAAAGTAAGAGGCATAGTTTATGTGATATGTAGGGAAGATAGCAGTTAACCTTAGATTTGAACAAGTTAAGATTGTAGTAATTGGGGAAGCATCCTTGTGGGAGTTGGTTCCACAGAGCAGCAGTTCATGGAGAAAAAGGTTTGAGTGTAACCTAAATCTCACAAATGAAATATGAACGGAATGAAGTGGGGGTGTTGCTACAATGTGCATTGTATGGCGAGTCATAGTCATGAAAGTAAGAACTGGTAGAACAAAAGAATATAGTTTACCTAAACACTTTCCATGGAAAATACTAAAATGAAGTATAATTGGCTTTGAAGCTGGTATTAGTAACTATTCCAATGTGCCTTTGGATTTTGGAGTCACATTTGAATAGCAAAAGATGACTTCCAAAATCTAAACAAAGTATTAAGAAACAAGATAATTTCATTAGAAAACAAGATTGCTCAATGACAATGTAATAACAGTCATCCAATCTGGCAATGAATGGTAGACAATCTCTTCAAAAGGAACTTGAGGCAACAGAAATGTGGTTCTACAGAAGGATGATAAGGATACCATGGACTCAGCATGTGGGCAACAAGTATATTTTAAGGGGAATAGAAAAAAAAGAGTACAATTATAGTTAGAATCACAAAGAGACAGTTGTAAGTTTGTGGCGAATGCACATCCTTACAGATGTAAAAGAGACCTCGGATCACATGTGGACATCTTCGTCAACACCAGTTACATCTGGATTTTCCATGTTAGCAGCGGGACAGTTTGGTATATCTAGATACAGGCCTCTCTGCAATGGGTCAAGATCTGGATCTTTGTAAGATGCCTCATGCCCATAAAAGAAAGGTAAAACCAACAGTTTGCAAGACATAGTGGCTTATGAAGTCAATCCTTTGATCTTTTTGTTCCTCAAGTTGCTGTTGTTTCCTAGGCAGTTTTATTTTTATTACCTTCTGTCTCTTTCCCCCACCTCTGCCTATTACCCCCTGTAGTTGCTGGGAGAGCAATCAGTTAGGTGTTTCCCCTCAACCTCAACACACTCTTGCCATACATTATAACAAAGTTCTAGGATATATAATGAGAAAAGGAAGATATTGACAGCAAGGACAGGAAAGAAAAGCAACGATTGACCTATCAAATGAACTTGTGTAAACATATGGTAGAACACGGAATGGAAGTGATAATAAAAGGCAAACATTACTCAGATCTATGAAGAATAGGAACTTGTGGGGAGCCATGATTTTTCCCATCCTGAAGTAAGAGAGGACACAGAAGAAAATTGCAAACTTGTCATGGCAGTCAGAAGTTTATCTTTGATAAGAACAAAAGCAAAACTATTGACAAAAATAATTGTCAGTGATGGCATTAATTTCAGGACAGGATCAGCCTTTCTGGTGCATTTAGTGCTAGCAGAGATTTTGACCATTTTATTGTATCTGTTACAAGTCTTATTATTTGCTATTTCTGTTACAGTTGTGTTATTTACAACTGATTTCTACCTTGAAGGTGGAACATTTTTTTGTTTCTTCCTTTGATATAAGTAATTTCTTCACCTGCCAAAATCAATTTCTTCCACGGACAAAATATTCATTTTTTTGCCTTGTCTTTTATTTTTTGTTCCATTTGGGCAAAATTCTATTGTAGAGTGGTGAAACTCAATTGGCAAAGAGAACATTTTTTTTTTGTTTTTCTTTGATATTTTTATTTTGGCTGAATCATCATGACAAAGAGCCAAAGATATTACACAAAATAAACAAATAATATTAGTTACTAATAAAAAATAAATAAATAAAACATTAGAAAAATAATAATATCCACTCTTCTTTCTATCATACAGAATTGGATGCAATATATATATATATATATATATATATGTTTGACACACACTCACTCTACATCTTTCTGACCATAGCTCAATTAGATCTCATTTAAATATTCATGGAGACCTACCGAACACTATTCGTAACATACTTGTTGACAACACTAATATAACAGCATCATCTACATGCAAAAAAAGCCTAAAAATAATGGAAGCCTTATTAATAAAAAAAAACAAAAACCAACACATAATAATATTAACTTTGAACATGGACACAATATCTTGAATGTGTTTTGAAAAATGAAAGCATTTTATAAAACATACATACAACAAACTATTTCTTATTTAACAGTTAAAATATTTAATTCTTTAAAATGGCTAAATGTATAGCTGAAAGTGCTTGGATAAAAAGAACATTCAGACAGTTTTTAAATAATTTATCATCTGAAAAGAAAATAAATTATTAGATTGCATGAGAAATTGTATAAAAAACTAAATAAAAGCACCTTGTCTGTCGTATTTAATGAAATGTGCATGAAAGAAGGATTGCTGCCAAAATACACAAATATATATGTGTGTGTGCGTGCACATGTCTGTTTATATTTATATACACATGTAATTATATACATGAGTGTATACTGATTTATAGCTACACACACACACACACATATATATATATATATATATATATATATATATAAGAAAAGTCTTAGAATTGTATTCAGGCATTAAACACTGTCGCAACTTTGTTTTGACATCAGTGTCCGCTCATATATATATATTTATATGTATAGTAGTATAAAAGCTGTCCTATTGGGTGCTATTTAAGTTAACGTCTGCATATATATATATATATATGTGTGTGTGTGTTTGTGTATTTATATGTGTGTATATGTATTTATGTGTGTGTGTGTTTGTGTATTTATGTGTGTGTTTGTGTATTTATATATGTGTGTGTGAGAGCGTGTGTATTTATATATACGTGTATATACATATATGCATATGTAGGTAGGCATAAATATTTGTGTGTCTGTGTATTTGGTGAACATTAGTATATAAAAAACATTTCTGTCAGTCGTTTTATTGCTTTGCTTGGGGTGAAATGTTTTTTTTTCCATTTATCACATTAATGTTCTCAACAAATAGCCAAGTCCACTCATTGAAGAATGTATGACCAGATCTTGTATATATTTTCTCACTGAACTTCATTCATTCATAAAGAGAAAAAGATAATTAAAACGTTGAAAGAAAACATTGGTTGAGCAAGTCTTCTCAGTAAACCTGTAATTATATGTGATGGATGTTTTATGCAAATAAAACTTTCTCCAAAAATAATTATAGTTGCGTTGTTGGATACTTTTATAGTTATGCATATAAATGCATATAATAGAAAACATTATTATCAACACAAAATATGTGTCTGAAAATTCTTAAGTAATGTAATACTAATAAAAAAAAAATAGCCTACTTCAGGAAATCAATTCTTTATTTGTCTCTTCCCATCACTCTATCTAGATGTATAGTTAGTGTAATGGATAGTAGCTTGAAATTTGAAATTGGAGATCAGAGATCTAATTCTATTCATGCTTGTTAAATTCACTTAAATGGAATTACACTTTTGAAAAATATGAATCCATCTCCTCTCTTATCTATAGGTTAAATAACAGAAATTGTATCTAGAAAATTCATTGTGATTCCCAAAAATTTAATACAATATTCAATCACAAAATAAAAATAATTCTTATAATCCAAAATATGCTATAGCTTTAAACTATATTAAATTCATTCTAGATTAGCTGCTATGAAAGTTGGTTCACTGTGTCATGCAAGACAATATTTAAAGATATTTAGAGTAGATTTTAAATTGCATGCCATTTATACAGGATTTTGTTATTTACAACTGATTTCTACCTTGAAGGTGGAGCATTTTTTTTGTTTCTTCCTTTGATATTGTAGTGAACGAGATAATCACGTACCCCGGAAAAAAGTTCGTGTTTTGTGTGCGATCTGCCGGGGAGGGATTGCAAAAAAAGAAAAGTAGTCAGCAAAACTCTTATAGCGACTTTTACCTCGTCAACCCAAGCGAAAAGAAACAAGTTCGTTGCAGGAGTCGCTATAAGAGTGTATTAATATGCAAATTACGGACATCCTATCCCGGCTGTTGATAATGGAAAAAATAGGTTCTGCCGATAAAAGCAGTTGGTGTTGTCGACTCGGAAGGAAAATTCGGGCAGTTTTGGCTACGGCGTTCGTGAGTTATTTTCCTGACGTGTTACAAGTGATTCTCTTTCTTTGTGTTGTGAAAGCCACAAATTTGCTTTGAGAACGCTTACTCTTCAGATATAAGTAATTTCTTCACCTGCCAAAATCATTTATCATCTAAAAGTAACTCTCTTAGTAAAATATTTAACAGAAACACACTAAAACTAAGTTATAGCTGCACACTAACTATCTTGAGAAGATGATAAAGAAACATAATAATAAAATTTTAAACCATTTTAAAAATTTGGATAATAATGGACATTCCAAGATAAATACTGTTGATAATAATAACCAATGTAATTGTGCAAGAATTCTAAAAAATGCCCATTATGCAACCAATATTTAACCACCACTCTTGTTCATCTAAGTACTATTTCTACAATAGAGAATCCAACAGTTGAAAAATTTTATATTTGTAGTACCAAGAATTATTCTAAGAAGGGTTGTTCAACATATATTATCCTTCACCAATAGTACTTATACAAATAGTACATCTCTTTGTAAATATTTTTGGAATTTAAAAGAAGCTAATAAAATTTCTAAGGTAAAATGGAAAATTTTTATAAAAAGTTAGAACATGTAGATCTTTAAATGAACCCTGTTTTCTATGCTTACATAAAAATTAGAAATTATCAGATTTTCTGATAAAAATTTCTTTATTAAACCAAAGAAGTGAATTGATTGTAAATTTTAGCCATAGTCTACCTTTTACTTTACAATATGTTTAAACTTTGAATTTGATAATACTTTTTCTTATAGTAGATGAACTCCAGTGCACCATATATGTCTATTTGTAAGATTTTGATTTGATATCACTCTGTATTGATGTTTAGTTAGTATTATTAACATCTTATATGAATGCTCTTTACTTAAAGGTGACATATTAATTTGCCAAAGTAGTTTTGTATTTATGATCTGTGTGTTTTTTTTCAAATAGTTAAATTATTTACCAGTTTCTTAAAGGGGCCTTTTATTTATCAACTACAAAATTTTATGTAGGAATCTGACCGAATATATAATTAGTTCGCATTATGTTAAATTACCTCCCTACCTCTTTTGCTTTTATTTCTTAGGAAAGTTGAACACCAGATTTATATAAATCTTATGAAATAATGTAACCATTTATATCTGTCCATAATGAAATTGTCTAGGATTTATATGCAGACAACTTTGTCATGAACTATATAAAAATTGTTTTTTCCAGTGAGTTTGAATTTAGCATAGGTTACATTCAATTGTTTAATCACAGTGAAGCCCACAAGCCTATTTTTAATTCTGTTTTTTTTCTTGAAAAAGAGGAAGTATTCTGCTTTTGAAATTAAATTGTTCACTTGCCAGTAGTTTACCATTGCCTGAGGAGACACATTTGTAGTGTTGAAACGTAATTGCCATTGTTGCGATTTTTAACATGTTTTTACCTTAATATTCTAAAATAAATAATATTTAGTTCTACTTTTTATTGAGCCCTCTTTTAAATTAAACGTTACGGACAGTGGAATTATACTCCATTTGTTCTCATTTTACCTGGATATACACACATATATATATATATATATATATATATATATATATATATATATACACACACACACACACGTCTGTGTGTATGTGTTACAGACAGTGGAATTATACTCCATTTGTTCTCATTTTACCTGGAGATACACGCACATATATATGTATATTTATGTGAAAAGTGTATATAAATATAAATAAATATATATATGTATAATTATTTATATATTATATGCGCGGTACTTATTAGTATATGTATATTTATATATATATACATACACACACATACGTCTGTGTGTATGTGTTAATAAGAATTATATTGTTGATCCTGATGATTGTCTTGCACATGAAACTTGTAGTAGTTTTGGTAAGGATCAACAGTATAATTCTTTTTAACATATATCTTAGCTCTGTTTTTAACTCTCAGCAACTCAATGTGCAATATACACACATACACATATAGTGTTCATTGACATTACTAGGGCCTTCAACACTGTAAATAATAGAACTCTCTGTAATCTACTAAAGAAGCTGTGTATATGGGAAAAAATTGCTTGACATCGTTATTGCCTTTGATCAAGCAATGGAAGTTGGCATTTTGTTCAATGTGGAATTTTCAGGTTCTTTTGCTTTCACTAATGGCACAAAACAAGGTTGTGTCATATTGTTGGTTCTTTTTGCATTGGTATTTTTTGCAATGCTCAAGTGTGTCTTTGGCAATTTGAACAATGGTGTGAGGATGTAATTTGAGCCAAGTGGTTGGCTTTTCAATCATCAGAAGTTAAAAGCTAAGATGCTTTTGAGTTCTAGTTTCATCCGTGATCTGCTCTTTGCTGATGATCAAATACTAGTTGCTACATCTTTTTAAGAGGCTTAGGTGTAGAGAAAAATGGTGATGAGAGGGGATCAAAAAGTGTAGTGCAGTGCTCGCTGGCAGGCCAGCTATTTTTTCTTCTTCTTTGGTCGTCTCAAGGAAATTGAAACAGACACCAACTCAGCCACGCCTACTTCGACTTCCTCTTTGTCCATCTGTCAATCCATACGTTCAGCTCTATTGCATGCAGTCGGCCGAATGACTTCGGTTCTGTTGTGCTGCTGACACCCTGCTTTTTATGCTATTCCATTATGGCCAAAATTTGTGTGCAAATATCGTATCGTTTTGGACGAGATAGGCGCACATAAGTTGTGTCTTCAATAGAGGCCATATTTCTTTTTGTCATCACTTTGCAGGCAAGACACGTTCATGCTTGTTTTGAATTCTGAGGTAAGTCATGTCTATCATCACATTAGAAACTTGTCAATCAGTTTTCTATTGCAAACAAAGCTTTTGGGCTTACCATTAACATAACAAACTGAAATTGTTCATCAACTCCCACCACCATTGTCCAAACAGCTAAGAAGTATCAAGCAAAAAAACATCAAATCATCCCTATCAAAAAAGATGGGAAATGCCTCAAATATGTGAAGTCTTTTACTTACCTAGTGAATTAGGCTTACCTTGATAACAAAATTGTCCATTGAATATCAAAGCCTCTTTCATATTTGGCGAAACGGTTATATATTAATTTTGGGGTCATCAGGAGAGAATGTGCACTATTTTGGGGCCCTCCTCTCAATGATTTCACTTGCAACCACGTAATTGATGTGGAGGCCCATTATAATGATATACTAGTATATCATAGATATACAAGTTATAATATACAATGACCAAATTAGATTTACGAAAAAATGTCAAAACTTGCTCGCATTCTGGGAATACAACATTCACGATCAGGTTATGTCGTCATGTTCACTCAAATGCTCCATGGAATATTTCTTTTTTTCCATATCCGCATAGAAATATTTTCAGTTACCTCTATTAGGCATTTTATACTTTTGTCACTATTACGCCAATTCCAATTTGGCCCAGAAATTGGTAGAGGATGCTTGCAATGAAAACCCTTGCTCCAATTTCCACAGCTCTCATGATGACATTATACCCTTCCTTTACCAGTCTGTTTTATATATATATATATATATAATATGTATGTATGTATGTATGTATGTATATATATATATATATATATATATATATATGTTATACAATGGAAAAATGCAAAAATACTTAATAAGATAACAGTTAATTGCCACCTGACTAGTGTATTGGTTTGTGCGAGTGATTTTGTTTTTTTTCTACTGAATCCGACCCTGCAATACAACCAGTAGTAATTTAATTTACCCACAGAATTTTTTCTTTGCCTATTTTCTTTTTCACCAGTGATGGTGTGTTTATCTATGGGTTTTTAAATAAAAAAAATTTTTCCCTTGCGTTTATGGTCACAGTTTATATAAAGCTCATCCCTCCCTTCTTTCATTTGCTTTCAAGTCATCTGATGATTGCATCTGTGTGAAACTCAGGTTACAATTCGAGCCATCCTTTCATAGGTTTTAACACTGTTAAGCATTTTTTTGCTCTATCTAGCCAATCTAGGCCTTGAGCACTTTACTGAGTAGGTAGGTTTATGTTTAGGCCTTTTTCAGTGCTGTTTTTGTTTGAGACTTTATCTGGATAAGAGTTTTATATTTTGGCAAGTTGTTTATTGGTTCTATCAAGGATTTTTGTTTAGTTTTTAATATATATATGTGTGCATGACATATTTAACTTACATATTTATATTACTGTATTTCATTCTTGCTTTGATGTCTACTCATGCTTAAAAGACATCTACTATGATAGATAAATATCAAAATTGTACTAACTCTTGTTTATTGTTACTTTTGCTTATCTGTTTTCAAAGAAAGTAATGGTTCATTCAAACTCTGTGACCTTTCAGTTCACTTCACAAACATTATGCAAATGGTTTACAAGAATAGAAGTCAGTTATTTATTTTGACAAAACACCAAAATCTTTGGCAATAAAGGTTTCAAAATAATAAAAGAACAGCACCTTTTATATTCAATAGCATAATGCCAATCCACGTGATGCCAGTTCTAGAGAACATACTTTGTACAGCAACTTCCCAGGTTGGTACAGTCACATGACCTCACTCCCATTTAACACATATCGTACATGATGGGATGAACCTGACTCAGTTTGCCCACCTACAACTCTTGTTTTATTGTTTCAACAGATACAAAAGCATTGAATCATGTATCACAGGTTTTTAGTTGTCATCTGTATAATCCTATGCATGCAACAATACAGACCTGTTTAAATGCCCATGGATTATTTCGATTTCTACAGCTTTGCCGGTTATTTAAAGCCAGAAAAGATTTTTAGATTTTAAGAATTTTTTCTTTCAGCAATAATAATAGTTTAGTAATGCAAGTCTTACTAATTAACCTATAACTGGGGGAATAAAAGGTGGATTCATAGCTTTCCCAAGAGTATTTTCACATAATAGGAGTAGATAGGCTTTCCTACCGCTCAGTCAACACTCCTCCCCCTTCTCTTGGACATGAGTAGAGGCTTACGCCTTGTTTAGGAAGGGGTTCCCGGTACTCTCTCTCTCACTGGCCTCTGTATCTCCAGTTGCCTTGATCTATCCACTACTCTTCTCCTCATCCTTTCTTCTATCACTCCTATCTGATCTTGCTCCAAATTTTCTGTAACCCCTTGCATCCTAGTGGCTTCCCGCCTTGCTTGGGGTGAAACGCTTAAAGAAAAAAAGTGAATATAACAAACCAACTGTAATTGGAACTCTGCTTTCTGATTAACAATTTCAAGCTGTTATCTATTACACCATGTGTATCTCCAAGCTTACAGCATTTGGTATTCCTAAGCAGTCACCTATCTAGGTAATGACCAGGCTTGACATTGCTTAACTTCAGTGACATATGAGAATTAGTGTTTCAATATGATTTGGGTGTAATCTTTAAATGCCCTTTTGTCTTTATACATATTGTCCTTTCACAAATGTATTTTATTTATGTCTTAAATCTTTACATACATATATATATATATATATATATATACACACACACACACACACACACACACACACACACACACATATATACATATATATATATATATATATATAGTTAAATTCCCAGATGAATTCTGTGGACAAGACAGATTGGTATCAAATGACATTAACCAGAAAAAAGGCTTAGACACAAGCGTCTATCTTTTTAATTTTGAATTTTAATGTAACTATAACAACAAAAACATTTCGATTTCATTTTTGCCTTGAAAAAGTCGGAAGACGAAACGCATCGGCAAAATGTATGATTTTTTTCCAATTGTCATTTGATACCATATATATATATATATATATATAACACAAAATATTTTAAGAGGCCATGAAAACTACTGTACCAAAAAACATAAGTATGATAAAGTGCTCAATATAACCACCTAGAAAAACAGATATGCAGACCAAGCCAATACAAAGGCAGAGGTAAAAACAGTGTATACTATCACACACTACCATGGTTTCAACTGATAGGTCTCATATATATATATATATATATATATATATATATATATATATATATATATTTCTAAAGAATTAATGGAATGAATTTTCTTTAGTAAGCTTTGCTGAATCCACAGGCCAATAGATATGACAGACACTGTTTAATAAATAGAAAAATGAGGCACCTATTTCAAATATTAAGTGTCCACTATAATAATATATATATATATATATATATATATATATATGTGTGTGTGTGTGTGTAAGATGACATGAAACAGACTGTCACCACTTAGTGTTGACCTCAGTTTTCACTCTTAGATTGAGATATGCTCTATCCCATAAATATCGAATACTTTAAAAGTACATTTTATCAGATATAATTTCTTCCAAATTTGAATTTTGTGGTGTATATTGAATTTTCTTGTATCTCACCAGGGTCGTACAGGCACTTCATGTACTGCAGTTATAGCAGCAGTGGGTATGTCTAGTAACAGATGGAGCCCATCCCTATTCAATCTGGTTTTGAATTCAGTTTTTCCTTCTACCAGACTGATTGCCAACAAAGTCTAACCCTACCCAGAACTGATAAGAGACTTCCCCACACAACTCATTTTTGTAAAAGTGAATGCAGCAAATTGCTAGGCTTTACACTATCCACTGATCTCAAAGATAAAATGAATAATATCATTTTATAGAAATTCTGCAGTTGACAGCACATTCATTGACGGTTTCAATGTCCATTACCTGTCAAGCTAAATGCTAATAGTCCTCAGAGTTAATGGTCAAGACATGCATAGTTTGGTCCTCAAAGTTGATGGTCAAGATATCTGTAGTTCATTATCTGTCAAGCCAAATGCTAATAGTCCTCAGAGTTGATGGTCAAGACGTCCATAGTTCAGTCCTTGAAGTTGGTGGTCAAGATATCTGTAGTTCATTATCTGTTAAGCCACATTTGGATACTGCGTTTACTGTTCCACAGGGTAGATATGTATTGGAGTTGATATCTGGCTCTCTTGGCTGCTATGTCTCAATTGGTGATCTTTCAATTTTGTTGCTTCGGTGTCTCTTTGTGGTTATGTGATCTACCACAGGGTTTACATGCATGAAATTGAAGATCTCATCACACAGTAATGCTGATGCTGTAGTGTGGGGAAGTATGTCCACACACTTTCACACTATGCATGCATTAGTTAAAATGAAGACGAAAGAAAGAAAGAAGAGAAGCAATGCTCTTAACTATAAGATTAGTTCTCCTCTTTCTTCAATTTGTGAAGCCTAGCATCATATCAAAATATATATATATATATATATATATATATATACAGACAAACCTTTAATCAACAGACTAATAGTGGGAAGAGGTGCTTATCAGTGGAGAGCACGGTTGTTTTTGACTGGGGCCTCAACTGATCTGGTATAGTGCCAGCTGTGAATGTGTCTCCCATGTCTTTTCTGTGGACTTAGGGTATTCCTTGTTGTCTTCAATCCCTTCTCCAAGTATCTCACAGGTGAGTAAGAACACACCCTCAGAACGTTTACCTGCCAGCAGAAGCAGTTACCTGGGCGTGGGTGAGTTAAGGACCTGAACCCAGAAGTAAGAATGGAATGTCAGATGAGAATTAATGCTCCCATCCATCCCATGGGATGCTGCTGCCAGGTTTACACACTGATCACCTCATATACCTCATTCCCATCATAATAATAAAATAAAAACTGGCATAATCATTGGATTATTATTTCTATGTGAGAGCTCTAAGAATATACAACTCGGATTATTTACATGAAGAGGAGAAATACATTGAAAACACTTTCAAACTTCTCCAGTACCCTAATTATTTTATTTTCAATGTGAAACTAAAGGCCCACAAAATATTCCAAAACAAAAAACACAGCCCCTCCTGAGAAACCCAATGAATCTAAAAAATATATTATCCTGCCTACAAATTCTATCACATCTTCAACCAAAAAGAATCTATCTAAACTCAACATAAAAGTTGTTACTGCCACATCCAAAACAATAAAAGACTTAGTCAATACTAATAAAAACAATAACCTAAAACCTGAAGGAGGAGTTTACTCAATCAGCAGTAATAATTGTTACTAAAAATACATAGGAGAAACCTCAAGGAATCTAAATAAAAAATTATATGAACACAAAAGAGATATTTTGCAAAATAATACATCAAATGCATTGGTTGCCCACCATAATGAGACTGACCATAACTTTGACAGAAAAAATGCTGCTCTGATCAAAGGAGAAAATAATTCAGCATGACATGAATATCTATGGTAAATTTGTGTCCTGGCTCTTAGAATATTTCACCATTCCTGGTAAGTCTTCTAATAACACCTTGTGTAATACCTAATTACAAAAGTGATGGAAAGTAAAAGAAAAAGACTCTAAATGAATTCTGTTGATTTAAAAAAAAAAAAAAAAAAAAAAACATTTAAATATATATATATATATATATATATATATATATATATATATATATATATTAATCAAAAGAAATACTGGAAAAATCTCATATGGATTTGATCTTTAGAAGGAATTTCTTCAGATTGTTTTATTGATAGATTTCATTTTATATACCAGGGGTAAGAAATAACTTTAAATTAAAATTTTTCAAATCTGATGTATCTATATAGATATCCTGTCCTCACTCATTTATTTTATATAGGTTTTTCCATTTTGCCATTCGATTACCCACTTCTATATATACACAAATATGCAGACACATTTCTTTCTTTCGTTTTTGGATTTGATGAAGCCTAGAAAGGTGAAATGCATAATCAAATCTAGTTTAAATGAAACGATTTTCATTTGTTAAATTTCTTGAAAACTTTTTTTTGATTCTATATCCTATTTGAAAGACATTGTTGACAAAGAAAACATATGGACAGACCTTCAAGCATATAAACCTTTTACTTTCAACCCATTCTGAAGGATTGGATGAGAATTTGCCTTGGATTCATTTCAGAAAAAAACTGTATGAATTTCTTGCTTTCAATCCATTCTGTAAATGAGATACAGATTTACATTTTTGCTTAAGATTGTTGAAGCAGTCAACATCAAATTGAGAAGGCTGATTCATTGCTGGCAAAAGGAGATTATTGTCCATTCCCTTCTTCTTTTAGGATAACATTATTATTATCATTTTTTTTTTAATTTCTCCTGATCTATTTCTTGTGCTTTTCTGGTTTGTTTATCAATTTTATTCATTTTGAATTTTACAAATGATTAGATGATTTTATATTTTTCATCCTGCACTGTTTTTTTTTTCGCCCATTTAGTTCTTTAAAGTGTATTTTGTTGTTAAAAAATTAATAAGTAATTGTTTCACCAACAATTTTTGAAGGTTTACCCAAAAGTTTCCTTAGATATTTGCCTTACTTTGTAGTATTAAGATCAGTTTTATTTAACTATTTAAGGTGATAATTAAATTTTGTTGTATCAAGTCATTTTTTAAATATATAAGTTTCATTAAAGGCAATAGAAAAGATGCTACAATTAACCTTTTTATTTAATTTTTCATAAAATAGCCAAAAGTAATATATATATATATATATATATATATATATATATATATATATATATATATAACATTTGGACAGTTTTTACACACTTTATGTCCAGAAAAGAAAACACTTATATGAGCAAAATGAAAAAAATTGAATAAAAAGATTAATTGCACTACCTTTCAGTCATCTTTAATGAAATGTGTATAAAAGATGGATTGCTGCCCAAATACATGATCATATATATATATATATATATATATATATATATTAGCAAACTGAGAAAATTAAGAACCACATTTCAAGAAATTTTCCAAGGAAGCTATTTGTTGACATTATATTAGAAATATAATCATCTCCTTTTATATATATTTTTTTTAATATTAAACTGTTTCATGCCAAAGTAAAAACGAAAACCAAAAACTTTCACAATAAATTTTCAGACTTAGAATAGATCCAATTACATTCTAAAAAGTCAGATAAGGAAGCATTTTACAAATTCTTCTTTTTCTCTGTTTTGGCTTATATGGGAATATGGCTGCATTCTTAGAATATTCACTTTTCTACCATCAGCTCAGGTTTGAATCTGACCATGGTCAATTTGTCAAGGAGGTCACTTCTTGATATTATTGGCCTTGAAAAGAGATCAAGATACATGGAAAGTGTCAGGAAACCATACAATGAGTTGAGCCAAGACTTGTGAGTGAAATTGGGTAGAGAGAACTGTTCAGAAGCCGTCAATAGCACAAAGTTGCAAGTCATTGGGACTGAGGCTTTGTGCATGCTGGCCCTGTAAAAAAAGTAATTTGATCAGGCTAAATTACGTTCTCTCTCCTAGAAACTATAACTAATATCCATTCAGCATGAGCCACAGTTGGGTTCTGTGGGCTGAGGAGGGTGTGGCTAGCTACAAACAAGAGGGCTCAGAATGGGGTAGTAGCTAACCATTCATTTCCTTACATTTTAAATTTCATTACTTACACACAGAAATAGAAAGGGGTGTAAGACAAGGCTGTGTCCTCTCACCAGACTTATCCAAGCTTTACAGTGAGGCGATTCAGAGAGAATTAGAAGTCCTAAAAGGATTCATTGTTAGTGGCCACAATCTTAGCAATATAAGACTTGCAGAAGACACAGTGTTGATATCAGAAGCAGAAAAGAAACTACAGGAACTTCTAGTGAAGGTCATAAAGGAAAGCAAGAAGAAAGGACTAAGCATCAATATGTGACCTATAGAGCTATATTGAAGGCAAGAGGAATGCAGTAACTTATAGAGCTATATTGAAGGCAAGAGGAATGCACTGACCTATAGAGCTATATTGAAGGCAAGAGGAATGCAGTGACCTATAGAGCTATATTGAAGGCAAGAGGAAGGCAGTGACCTATAGACCTATATTGAAAGCAAGAGGGATTGAGGAAATCAGTGACCTTTAGACCTACATTGAAGACAAGAAGAATGCAGTGACCTAGGGGTGTAAATGGTTGTCAGAACAGGGATTAGAGATGATAGGAGAAAAGCAAAACTAAGAGCTCCAAAGGACAGAAAAATGTAGAGTCATTGTCACCCACATCCTGAAAAGACACAGCACATACAAGAAGAAAACTAAATGCCTCTAGTGGAATCTAATTGACAAAAACTGAAAAATGTTTTTGGCCAATCCACAACAAGATTGTCATATATATGTCTATTAGGTATTAATCAATTAATATACTTTAAAGGTATTAATCAATTAATATACTTAAAAGATCTGGTAACCAATTTTAACAAAGGAATGGCAGGACAGGTTTGTCATCAGAATAAATATCCTTTAAAAAGTTGAATATTTTTTTTGGTAAAATGAGTGGGAAGATAAAATTTAATCTTTTGAAGGCAATTTTATCCAAACTCAAACAATCCATGTAATACTATGGAAACAAAGATGGAAAATGGCTTCCACTGGATTCTTAAATAAGAGGTATCATGAAGTGATACTTATAAATTTGAATGCCTTGAAGCCCAGCAATTAGCAGTTATATTCTCATTGCAATTGATAATAATAATAACAGGGGTTTAGGATTTGCTGCACAGGATTGGGTGCCTGCTTGCACACAGCTATTAGCTTGCATAATAGTACAGACCCAAAATGTAGTTGCTCTGACCATTACATTGAAATTATTAATCCCTTTATATCAGGATGTGCAATACTCACACCTAGTGAGTGCAAAAACTGTCATGACAGGGTTGGTCAATATCAGCATTGACAGATCTATCATCACTAAGGGATAAAAAACAGTTTGCACATTAGTATGAACATTACCATGAATATTTAGTTGAAGGGGAAAATAGTAGCATCCTCTGGGATTTTTCAGTCAACATGCATTAAGCAATACAAGCAAATCGTCTAGACATTATTATCAAAAACAGAAAAGAAAAAATTTTGCACACTGATTGATGTAAGTGTACCAAGTAACAAGATATCCCTGGAAAAATTTGAAAAACTAAGCAAATACAAAGACCTGGAGATGGAAATTGAATAGGATGTGGCACTTAAAACTAAATCTTTTCCTATTATGGTTGGAGCTTTGGGTTTGATAAAAGATCTCAACAACAAAGCAACATAACTGAATAAAAGTAAAAACACAATATCCTGAAATTGCTTCTCAGATTCCTTTTGGCTTTCTTTGGTAAGACTGGCTTCTCAGACATGAATATTATTTATACAAAATATAAAAATAAAGTCATGATAAAAACCAGAACAACACTGAAGGATAAGAGAACTGAAAGAAGCAGTGCACATATTAGACACAACAACCTCCTCAGTAGACCTAGCTTAGAATCAGAAAAAAAACGTTTGAAATTTTCTAGGGTCCATAATGAGGAAAGACGGGTTGGAAAATTTGACACTCACATGAGATATTGAAGGCAAGAGGGATAGAGAAAAGTAGTGAATAACATACCTAACGGGCTTCTGTAAATGGTTGGCAGAACAGGGATTGGAGGATAACAAAAAGATAAACTTAAGTAAGAGCTGCAAATAACAGGAAGTCGTGAAGAGCCTTAATCGTTTATGATCTGAAATAATTGCATTGTTCAGTATACCCCCCCAAACCAGTGCCTAAGAGATTACTTAGCAATCTTCTCTGTTCTTCACAGAGTCTGTAGTTGTAAAGGAAAGAAGAAAAAAAACTGTCAACTTATAGTAGCAACAAACGTCTGCAATAGATTTCTTCTGTCTCTCGACTTGTAGCCAAATCACAGTTCAAACGATAGTCTGTCTTAACAGTCCAACAAGCAACGTAGAAACGACAAAATGGCGTCACACATCCATCTTTCACTTCTCACCAGCAAAAACACGTCTTCGTCCACCAAGCTCAGAAAATCTAATCCCCACATAAGCGAAAAAGAATGGCTTTTGTTCATTGAGAGATCTTTCTGATTGGTCATGCCATTCAGGGGAAGGAAGAAAATTAGCATAGATTCTAGTCCTTAAAGTAGATTTTTTTGCTAACTACTTTTTGGTAATTTTTCTTCAGTAGAATGCACACAAGACACGAACTCATTTTGAGGTAGCTGATTATCTCTTTCACTACAAGAACTGAAAGAAGCAATGCACATATTAAACACTAGCAACCTCCTCAGTAGACCTAGCATAAAGATGAACACCATTTGGGAACCTCTGATTGATTAATTTCTTTTTATGGCTTCTCAACATTTTTCAGGTTATTTAAAGCCAGAAAATATTTAAGAATGTACAAATTTTTTGTAGATAAGAATGATTTACTGATACTAATTAACCCTTAGCTGGTGGAGGGGTACAAGAGGTAGAGTCATACTTTTCCCAACAATATTTGTGTTATAGGGAATATAACAAATCCAGCTAAAACTGGAACTCTCTGGGAGCCTCTGAGTATTGGCATAAGATTTCTTCTTCTTTGTGCCATGTCCCTTAAATATGTGGGTGATCATGACTCTCCACAACTTCCTACCCCTGGCAGCACTAAGCAATACTTGTCACCTGACTATCCCTCTCTGTTCATGTTCTACCATCCATTTACATTGGGTATGGCACTTCCCTCTGTTTTCTTCTGCCCTCTCTTGCTTTTGTGTCAAATTCTCCCTTTTCCTCATTATGTAGTGTCATCTCATGGATAGTGGCTTGGAATGAGAAATCAGAATGATTTATGGGTTAAATAGTGGAACTTATATCTGAAAAATCATTATCTTCAAGACAAATTTTTAATGCTATATTCACCAAAATAAAAAAAAATAAAAATTCTTGAATTCCAAAAGAGGTTTTGGCTTAAAATTACTTACAAATGGTATCTGTCTATATTTCTGAGATTTACATTATTCAGACTATTGTCCTCATCTTTGTTGCCATGTTTATCACAACGTTTCGGCCGCTGTATGCTTTGGCCTTCTTCATGTAGTTGGAATGTTGAACTGAACCCTTTATTTTGCTCACTGGCGTAGACTGTTCTAGTTCCACGTCTAATGGATGTCAGTTATCTCCTGTTAATTCCCCTCTAAAAGTTCTCCAAGTAACCAGGTATTGAACTCACACTCTTTGGGTCCTGTCACTAGATCTAACTAACGCCTTTATCCACTGTGCCATGTGTCCTTGAGGACATCTGTGTATGAATTTCTGAGTATTATAAACCTAATGTCTTCAGCAACCATTTTTTAACCAGTGCTCATATTGCATTTTTTGTTGTTATTATCGCTTTTCTCCGGCACTCCTTATTACTGGTTCCCATATTGTATTCATTTCTATGCTTGGTTGGCTCAGGAGATTTTGTGGCCTAGCATATGTGCTGATTCCTTAAGTTTATGAATTTTCCAATGATGTTCTTTGTCTATGATCTCAACTTGATCCGACAGAGGGCGGTGATCTCCCTTTTCTTTCCATATGTGGTCAGCCACGCCTGATTTTTCCACTTCCCCTTGTGTTACAACTTTCTGGTGTTCTTGAAACCTTACCTTAAGGTGGCAGCCTGTCTCCCCTTTATATTTCTTTCTGCACCTGCATGGGACAGCGTACACACTGTTTTTAGTCATGTTCTCCTCTATGTGGGGGGGTCTTACTCGGGAGAAGTGTTGTCCTACTTTTGAAGGTTGCCCTGATGTTATATGGACCACATATCCTTTGTATTTTCTCTGATAACCCCTTCACATAAGGCAGGCAGACTGTTTTCTGAATGTTGTTGTCCTCCTCTTGTACCTGCCTATCCCAGTTTTTTGGAGCTACTGCCATATACCCAGGGTGGTAGTTACATTATAGGCTACTACTTATACTGACCAATTCTTTATCTAATGTCTCTCGGTTGCCACTTAGGACTTTTGTTCGATGCTGTAAGCAGCGGATGATCCCTTTCTTTACGCTGTATGGATGGTAGGAGTTGAAATTGAGGTACTGTACCCCAGTGAGCAAAATAAAAGGTTTAGTTTGACATTCCAACCACCTGAAGAAGGCCGGAGCATACAATGGCCGAAACGTTGTGATGCAGCAAAGATGAAGACAATAGTCCGAATAATGTTAATAGTAAATAGTGTACCTACAAATGATTGATAAACAGTAAAAAATCATATCAATCAATGAATTCCACATTATGTGTATCAGAAGTTTCAACTGTCTGATCCTAAGCAATCATTTATTTAAATATATTTGGTTCCCTAACAGTTTTGTGTTCAATCCCTAGGTCTGTTGGTGCTAAAAATGTTATATATTTCAGTTCTGTGAAAGAAATGGACAAACAACTAAAAAGGTGAACTACATTAGGGAATATTAACTGCTATGAAATATCCTGTAAGCACTCTACCCTCCAACCCATGATTAAATAAAAGACCTCCCCACTACCTGGATTGAATAAAAGACCTCCTCCCGCCCTGCCCAGATTGAATAAAGGGTTTGGTTCAATATTTTCAAGAAGGTTACTGAGTATGATGATTGACTCCTGAAGAAGGCCAGAGAATGCAGTTTTTCTGGGTAAGACGATAGATTTACGTCTGCGTCCTGGGTAAGACGATAGATTTACATCTGCGTCCTGGGTAAGGCGATAGATTTACATCTGCGTCCTGGGTAAGGCGATAGATTTACATCTGCGTCCTGGGTAGGACGATAGATTTACATCTGTGTCCTGGGTAAGATGATAAACTACATCCAACAGCAAGGCCAGGATGTTTTGTAGAGTGTGGAACCACCTCTTAATTGCTGGCATTCCTAGGTTCACCCTGATCCGGTTTGGTAGCACCTGTTAGGGTCCCAACTATGCCCAAATAAAACCGTTAATTGAGAGTTGAAGGCGTCAAGACACTATGCAAGTATAAAAATAGGTTTTAATACCAGCAATGAATTTTTGAGGAAAAAAGTATTACCAGCAATACATTTTGAAAAAAAAAATTCATCAGCAATACATTTTTGAAGGAAAAAATATTACCAGCAATAAAAATCTTGTTGGCATTAAATGACCTATTGAGGTTGATATACCGTAAAACAAACTAAACTAAAGAATACAATTGCCAAATCATTGCAAGTATAATGATGCATATCATTTACAACATATATATCTCCTATATACAATCTGCGGTTTGAAGGGGAGTTTGAAAACTACTACCAACACCTGTCCACTCCTGTGAATAACAGGTAGTCATCTTCTATGTTCCATTTCCCTTCATGGCACATAGGTGATCATGGCTCTCCACGACTTCTTACCTTTTGTTGCTCTTAGCACTGTCTATTTACTATCTCTATCTCACCATCTACAGAAGCTTCTTAGGTAGGTTGCTCACTGTTTCCTTCTGTCCCTGGGAGTATTGAATTTTCTAACCTGTCCTTCCTCATGATATGCCGTAGAAATTTCAACTCAAACTGATTTTAAGCACAAGTGTTTTTCTAGGTTCTATTTTCTTCAGAACATCCTTATTGCTCACATGTTCTGTCAATGACATTCTCAGCATCCTTCTGTAGAATAACATCTCTTTTGTCTCAAGTCTCTTCTTTGCTACCATATAGGATTAATGTTACATAGCATTTCAGCACTATTCTTTTTGTGTGTGTTTAACAGAATTTTCCTGTAAGAAGTAACTGCTATACAGAAATGCTTATGCTAATAAAAATAAAATTAATAATTGGCATCTTCTGATAATGACAGAAAAAGTTCCATAGAATTTTTTTATCCAGCCTACTTGACCTCAGCTTGATCTCACGATGTAATTATGCATTAAGGACTATTTGGTTCTGCCTCGTTAGGAAAGGCTCCATCAAAGAAGACTACAAAAGCAAAATGTAAAGCATGAAGAGCAATAATGTTAAAAACTACAATGAAGCAACACTTGAGCAAGATAAAGCCAATAACTATTTATTCATGCACACAGATGAATTACTTTACACAGATAAAATAAAACAGTTGTTGAGGCAAAGATATTATGTGTAAGATCTAACAAGTTCTATTAAAAGTGTAAGTCTTGCCTTTGGTAAAGTTGTCTGTACCTTTTATTGCATCAAGCTACTTTCAGAGTTAAAACATGACAAAGCAA
This sequence comes from Acanthosepion pharaonis, assembly GCA_903632075.3. Classification (NCBI taxonomy): domain Eukaryota; kingdom Metazoa; phylum Mollusca; class Cephalopoda; order Sepiida; family Sepiidae; genus Acanthosepion; species Acanthosepion pharaonis. The sequence continues at coordinate 345,405 of CAHIKZ030001192.1, forward strand.
ATCTCCAGGCCAGTTTTTATTGAAACATTCATAAGACAGACTTTTATCCCCCAAAGAAGAATCTCTCTATCTTCCATTCTTTTTAAATCTATCTGAAATATCACTGAGTTTGGTTTGTATTTTTCTGGCTATTTCTGTTATTCTGATTGCATAGATTTTACAAGACACTTCAAGAAAGTTTATATAGTTTCGGTTTATTGATCCCATTTCATTTTTGCCATTATGCCCTCTGACCTTCTCCAGATGTCTGTCGATCTGGGAATTTCACATTGAAGTTTTTATTTAAATCTACAAAGATTGTTCATGTTCCTGATGATCATGTCTAGGGATATTTTCTTTTTTTCTTTATTTAATGCTGCTCAATTCCAGCTCTTCCTGTTTCCACCAAGTCAAAGCTGGTATGACTCAGTCCAAGGATTGAACTCATAAAATACCTGTAGACATAGACAGCAAAATGTGAAAAATGTAACCATGAACTTTAATTGAAATATTAAATATTCTGATTGCTTATTGCTACCACATCTGGTCTGGCACTCCTTTTATATATTTAGATATTCTTGAAAAAATCCAAAGAAGAATCTGCAGTGTTATTGGTCCTGACCTGGCATCTAGGCTTCAGTTACTTTGTAACATAGCTTCCCTGTTCTATTTCTGTAAATATTTTCATGGTGATTGTTCTGATGAATGTTCCTCTATGGTACCTTGACTTTATGAATTTAAATGCAGTAAAAGATTGGTAGCAAGGTCTTCACAGTTTAAATGGCAGCTAGATATAACCGTAAGTTCTATGCTAATAGTTCCTTCTCTTGTACTCCTCACTTGTGGAACTCTCTTTCAGGTTTTTTTTTTCCCAGTGAAGTTTGATCTTTACAAATTTAAATGCAGTGTCAATCATTATCTCGTGTCTTAATTCTTGTTCTTTAATTGTTCTCTCCTTAATAGTTTTTTTTTCATATTCTTTAACACTTAGTAACCCCTTGCATCTTAGTGGCTTTATTGCTTTGTTTGGGGTGAAATGATTAAAAAATAAAACTTAAATACCTATATATCACACCTATGTATATCTTTTATAACAGTTATGGGTTAATTAGTAAGACTTGTATCGCAAAACAATTATTATCTTGAAAAAAAAATTTTACAATCTAAAAATATTTTCTGCCTTTAAGTAACCTGCAAAGATTTATAACAGGAGACTGCTATGGAAGAAAGATTTACAGGTATCCTTATGTCTGTGATATAACAACAGTGTATTTCATAGATGGAATGGAATAACTGAATGGAAAAAGAATAACAAATATTCTTAGTTCTCAGAGAGACTTTTATAATGCTATGTCATACATAGAATTATATACAGGTATCCCTTGATTAGAGTGGCTAATATGTACATTGGTGGTATAATAAATATGCATACACCTGGGTTCCCCCTCACAGTAATATGATTGGCTGGTGTCAGCCATAAATACAGACTGATGTTGAGGTACAGGACGTTGCCTATTGGTTACATCTATTGTCTATGCCTATTGCCTTCCACTACGATGAGGACCAGTCCATTACAGCTACCTGCTAGATTGTCCTACCCGGTTAAGTAACGAACAACTACTTTGCTATTTCAAACAAATATTTGGTCGAGCAAAAATGCTTCGAATGAATCGCGTTATTCACCATGAAAAAAAGTCCTGTGCATTATGGATTGCAGCGTTGTCCTTCTGTAAAATTCAGTGATTTCCACACAAGCGAGGACCTTCAGTCACTCCTGTTTAACGTTGCTGTTATATTGTTCCTTGGAAGAAAATAGCACCCTTGATCATAATGAAATCTCCTTCACTGTGTCGTGTAGAAAATGTCTCTGGTGGAATATCTTTATCGTGGCAGTAACCATTCAGGTTGTTTATCAATTGGTAAGTATAAAAAAATCAATTTTCAATTCCTGTAGTTAAACTGAAGAATGTTTTACCCCACTATTATGTATGCACCAATCAAATTTTGGTATATAAAAATTTTAGCACACTAATTGAAAATGAATTAATCAAATGTGCATTAATTGAGGGATGCCTGTATACACATATATACAGGTCTCATGTAAATAAATTACACTA